>AFIY01000459.1:0-21491 GCA_000223825.2 Zymoseptoria passerinii SP63
CCTATAGAGAGCGACTAGATAGGATATATTAGAGTATATTAGGATAGCTCGGGGTAGCTCGGGGTATAAATCCTAAACGCGCTACTTAAATATGCTTCTTACTATAAAGGTATATATATACCGTTATTTAGCGGCGGCGCTCCGTTAAAATAGTCTGTGCTTGCTGAGATAAACTTGCATCAAATTGGCTTCGAAGCACCGACAGCACTTCAGCAAGAAGACGAAGATATCCATGACCAAGGTCGCAGATGTAAAGGTCATCACAAAGCTTCGAGCGGAGCTGGAGGAGGTGGTGGAGGACCCCGACATTGGGGTCGAGGAGGAATCTGAGCATGAGGTTGCGTCTGACCAGAGGCTTGCCCAACAGAAGGCTATCGCTTCGACGAACGACAACGCACGCAGTTCAATGGACGGAAACTGAAATCGTCGCTGCACTTCTACGAGACAGATTTATTGTATATACAGGCTGGCATGACCAAGCCATGATAAATATAAGAGAACGGGATAATGTATGAGAAGGGCGCGAGGAGATGGATACATGTGACATGATTTGATGGCAGTACGTAGAGTGCACGAGATCTGAGAACATCTTCGAAATCCATCCGTGTATGTATCATTGGTGTCTTCGGTGATGCCCTCGCCCTGTCCATGCCTTGCCAGTCCCTTTCCTGTTGCGTCGTCAACGACTCTCACTGTCGCATCGGCTTCTGGTGCGTCTTCAGTCCAAACGCAAAAAGCAAATATCAAGACTCTCTGGCAGTCTACCACTGCATGCTCCACGCGCAAACTACCCTCTCCTCCCGAACACCCGTATTCTCTTGACACCCCCATCGGGGATAATCACCAGCTTCACCCACCCGTACACTTTTCCCACCACATCCTTCAACGCCTTCCCAGCATACTCGTGTTCCGCATCCGGTCCCGTTTTCTGTGGTTCCAAGATCTCCACCCAGCTCGCATCGTCCGCTGCAGGTACGCCGGCTCCATTCGCCGCTGCCGCGAAGATCTGCACCTTTTGCGGGAAGTTGCCCCGGAAGTGTGCTGTATCGACGACCAATTTCTCAATCTGTCCAGGCACACCCAGTTTGATGATTGTCCAATCCACGTGCTCACCTCGGGACCTGGCTGTTTCCCACCCATCTCCCATGTCCACTCCTCTTCCAGGCAAGATCAGGTTGTCTTTCGTGCCGAAGTGCTGGTCCGAGCAGGAAACCGCTACGCCTCCATTCACACACGCGGCCAGGTCGAAGACTTCGTTGACATCCTGCGGCAGCACCGGCACCACAGTCCCGAACAACCTGAACCGCGCAATGCCACCGTCGGGAAACATCTGCAAACGAACGTGTGTGTACGCCTTCTCCGTAGGCTTGTTCAACAACCATCCATGCCGCTGACTCGGTCCACAAGGCTGCTTCGGCAAGATTGTCTTCCATCCGCTGAAGTCCTCCATCTTCACCTCCTCCTCGTCCTCATCCTTCGCAAAACACCCTTGAACCCCTACTTCGGGAGCTTCATTGCCATTGAAATAGGCCGTGTCAATTTCCACACCCTTCACGCGTCCTGAAGCTACGCCGAGGCGGATGATGACCCAGTCGAATGGCTGCGTGTTGTGGCGTCTCGTTTCCCAGCCGTCGAACCAGGCGCCTGCATGGGTGAAGACGCCGGCTTTGCGAATGGGAGGGGTGGGCGTCGTAAGGTTTTCGGCGGCGGCGAACCATTCGTCGGAGGTAGAGAGGATGCGAGAGCCGAGGGCTTTGTTGATGAGGTCTGTCGAGACTTGTTGATTAGGCTGCGGCCGTTGTAAAGGTGAGGTGGAGTTGTCGCAATGTTTGCTGCTCACCAATGCTATCGGACTTGAATGTCTCGTCGATCTTGTCTGCTGGCACAAACGTCACGGTGTCCTTGAGAGTGTCTTGGATCATTTCTGGAGACAATATCTGAGCTTCCATTTTGATTATCGAGATTGTAAACCAACGTGATATGTTCAGAGAGGAAGAATGGCCTCAAGGTCGGTGGGAAGTGTTTTATCCAAGCTGCCGAGTTCGCTTTCCTCCGTTATCGATAAGGTAGGGCGCGGGGCGCGGACTTTCATGCCGACCCTCAATGTCGGCGATCTCCGACAATATCTCTCGCAAGTCTCTTGGCTCATGAGCTGTCGTCGAACGTTGCGTTCTCGTACATGCTCCTCGCCGCCTGTCCTCCAGATGGATCCAATTTGGCCAAAAACTCGGGCGTTATCGAGGGTATATACCGCCTCTCGCGTTCTTTGTTCATGCCGCCAAACCCGGCACCGTAGCTGATGAGCATGTCTGTTGATGTCGGGAGATGAAAGGGCAGTAGCAATGCTGGGTTCAAGAGATTACTCTCTGGTTGGCCATCGTCCTCGTCCCCTTGCAGTGTTGGCGTGGCTGGAGCTGCCTGGCCGTTTGACGACATCGCTGTGGAGGGCTCTGCCGCTCCTGCGGCGGCGGATTCTGCGTTCGAAGACTTCTTCGGTCGACTTTTAATCTCCTGGATATGTCTCAGCGCAGGCCTCGTCAGCGTCTTCTCGCCAACTTCAGCGCGATAATGCTTGACAGCATGCAGCAATTGCTTCGTGCCAAGATTTGGGAGCTGTTGAATGGTTACCTCCATCGCTTCGCGGTCTTCGCCTAGTGATGAGAAGCATTGGAGCCATTGCAGTAGTTGTACGACAGGCGCCATGTGTCGTCTTGCTGACTCGACTGTGGGCTCGCCAATGGCTACCGTGCTGCCAGCGTCGAAATGTTCTGGCTGTCTGTTGTTCGTGCGAGCCCAATCTTCGAGTGTGGAGATGTTCATACGGATCTGCATTGCTTTCGTCCTGGCGAGATATCTCTTGTTGGACATTATCCGGTTGAAGATCTCTGCATTCAACCAGTAATATAGTTGCGATAGGATCTGCACCGTGATGACTGAGTGCACGTCGTACAGATCCAAGACGAACAGTGTTGACGACAGTAGCGATGTAATGTTACGCGGCGAAGTCTGCATTTTTCGTTTCGGTGACGGTGGTCGAAAGCGCTTCTCGACTGGTTCCGGCTTCACCTTCGTTTTGCTCCGAAGGAAATTCCACTCATTTTGGAACGCGATGTCCTCAAATCCAGGAATTGTCTCGTGGTCCAGCATCGCGGCGTCCAACACTTTGTCCATTCGCCGTTCTGCATCCCGTATGATCAAGATGTAAATCTCGTGGATGAGCTCCGCCATTTGTGCTTGAAATTGTGTGGTCTCCTGCGTCAATCCTGTGTCCTTTTTCAAGTAGTGCAAGAGCAACGTCGCATTCGAGACCCAGAATGCCAATATCGTCATATCCCATTGGTGCTGGTCTACCACCGCGTAAATCTTATCCTGAGCCGATTCGAGCCACTCCGTGAGGAGATCCTTGTCCGCGTGGTAGTGTGCGTACCGAGATCCTAGGAATATGATATTTGCCGGTACGGGCTTCTGTGACGGCGTCCGTTGTGGCGTCATCTTGGTGATCACGACGTCCATGATTCTTCCAATGTCGGTTTCCATGAAGACAAACATCTGATCATTGAGGCATCGATCCCAGACGAACTCTGGAGCATCGTCGAAATCGTCGGGCGACTCCGGCTGCTCGTCCAGACCCAAGTTACCCAGATCCACCTCCAAATTGATCGCGCTCTCCATCATCATCCTTCGCCTCATTTCACTTTCAGCCAGCTCTTCCTCGAACCGATCTTGCGAGAATCCAGAGTTGTAGTAGTCATCGGTGATCCCCATCCCACCAACGCCCGCACTCCCGACGCTGTATCCATTTCGCTGCAAGAAATCCGCGATTTCACTCTGAGGCGGCACAAAGTCCAGTGCAGTCCTTCCACTAGAGGACTTCACATCCGTAGACGCTCCATGATCTAACAGAACCTTCGCGATCTCCTTGTGGCTGTTTGTCATGGCCCACATCAACGCCGTCCATTGATTTTTGTCCTGAGTGTCCACCGTTGCACCAGCGTTAAGCAAAGCCAGGACAACATCCTTGTGCCCGAAGCAACTAGCATAGACCAGAGGTGGCGTGCCCTCCGCATCCACTCCGTCGAGCTTGATCAGGTCGGACGCATTGCCTCGCACGAGCCGCTGGACTCTCTTCCCGTCGCCATTGCTAGCGGCCATGAATAAGAAATCCTGCAGAGCGGCTGACTTTTGGTCACGCGACATTCTGTCGTCCGCCAGGACCTCGTCTTCCTCCGCTTCTCCCGCGTCGCTGGATGCCTGACCCTGTGCAGCAAGCATTTGTGTCAATCGCACATCGTCATCGCCGAAGCCTCGACCAAAGTCGCCGTCATCGTCGGGTTCGTGGAGGGAGAGATTGAAGTTGATGGGCTTCGCGATGGTGGGCGCAGTGAGGAATTGCGATTGGCCTGCATCAGCTAGGATTAGTATAGAATCTCGCACGACTTCCAAAGGTGACTTGTCGTACCCTGCCATGCATCATAGTACTCCGTCTCTTGTGGGTATCCGGTATATGTTGTCCGGTCGTCCAACGAGCGAGGTAAATCAGCTGGGAGGTCTCGCGGCATCCTCCTCGTCATCGTGTCGTGCTCCTCTTCCCCGACATCCTCCTCGTGCTCATCTCCTTCGTCATTGCGATGCTCGACGATGTCCCGGTCTGCCGTGTCCATCACCACGCGGCCAGGCCGAATGTCGAAGCTCTCAAGAGGTGTAAGGTTGCGGTGTCGTCATGCTACGCGTATTGGGAAGCCGGATGGAATGAGTCTTTGACGATGTATTCCCGTGATCTGGTACGGCGTGGTCGTCGTCGATGCTGCCACTAGAAAATTGACAATTCGAGACAGGGCAGTGTGAGGAGCCAGATCAATGGAGATATCAGGCCACAGACGTCGAATGAACTGGCCTGAAGCTCTGTCCGGACTGATGTCCGCTTCGGCGCGGGGCGGTCGATGTGCAGCAAGGATTGAGTACGATAGAACTACTATCGCTGTCTGCACAAGGTCCGAATACAGATGCAGCATAGAATGGCGCGTGAAGTTGGTCGCAGTACTGTGCTATTGTTCCGTACGGTATATTGACAGACATGTCCCTACCCAGCGGTATATGTCTCCCAGGGTGACGCGATGCCAATTTGATGGCCAGGAGAGCTTGATTTATTTATTAGCCGCGCCTCGTCCCGACATGCTCAAGAAGGCAAGTATCGAACTCTTCTCGCACGCGTCTAGATCCTCGCTCCGATATCCTCACTTCACCCCGATATCCTCGCCTCACCCAAGCTACGACACGACATCGCATACGAACAGCCTGGTCCTCATCTTCTCATCGCGTGGCGAGCGATTCCAGTCCAGCTCCCCGCCGATTGCAGCTCAGTTTCGAACATGTGGTAGGAGGTAGTCAGCCGTTGTGGTACATGGACGACGCAGCGCCGATGGAGACGCCTCGGGCGATGGAGGAGTCGCGCAGCATTCCGTTCAGGCGCTTCTACGAACGTCTCCGCGAGGATGCACCTGGATACTCCTTTGACGATACCGTCGCTCCATTTCACTCCAGCTACGATAATTGGCACTTCTTTGGACGCCGCGCCAGGTCGAGCAAGCCTACACCTAGCGGTACCGCTTCGAGCGCACCGTCTAACTCCGCCTCACGACCTTCGAGCATCCGCACGCGATCCGATTATGATGGAGTCACGGTGGACGAAGAGCGAGAGAAAGATCAATGGGTGATTGCAAGAGTTTCGAAGCAGGTGCTCCGACTGGAGCGAGAGTACAAGCTGTGTCAGTCATTAGTAACACAGCCATCACAGCGGAAGCACTTCGTGGAGCCGCTCGACTTCTTCCGCCTGCCTGCGAGACAACCCGGCGAGGTTCCGCTATGTGCTTCAATCATAAAGGCGCCAGGGCCGAATTATTTGACCGAATTGGTGGAGTTTGGGCCGAACTTTTACATGGGCACGCCCGATGCACGTCGAGTGCAACGGAGTGAGGACGTCGAGCTATTGACGTTCCTGGACTTTGCGATTGGCACAACGGAATGCCTAGAGATCCTGCACCATGGTAATGACATGGTGCATGGAGAGATCAGAGGCGATGCTTTTCACTTCAATCGCGACACCCGCGCCGTGCGTATGATCAACTTTGGCTCGGGAATTAGGAGTTTTGAGCACGGATTGAGCTCGGCGAATTGGTCGAGTTTGATGTCAGAACGTGGTGTCCAGCAAAGACTGATGGCAGTTGCGCCGGAACAGACGGGACGACTGCCTGCAGAGCCAGACGCACGGACTGATATATACTCCTTGGGGATACTGCTGTGGACGATGCTCACAGGCCGGGCACCCTTCGAGGGGACTACACCTCTGGGTAAGAGAACCGAGGGGTAGAAGGCCTGCAGCGGTCCCAGCGGTCCGAGACTGTTTCTTGCCTTCTGTATTTGAGCCATTGCTAACGCTTCGCTCTTCTGTTCTAGATATCATGCAGAACGTTTTGTCGCGAAGAATACCCGCATGCTCTTCTATCCGGCAGGACGTTCCCGATGCGTTGTCGAGGGTTCTACAGAAGATGACCTCAAGGAATATGGACGAAAGATATAACTCTACCACGGGAGTCAAGCATGATCTTCAAAGCCTGAAGAAAATCCTTACCGATGGAGACCAGTCGGCTTTGGCAGATTTCAAAGTGGCCACTGCCGATTTTAAAAGTGGCCACTGCCGATGTGTCATGCTTCTTTGTGTTACCCTCGAATCTGGTCGGCCGAGAAGTTCAAAGGGACACCATTCTCAACATCATCGAGAAAGCCGCGAAAAAGTCAGCACGGTCAGCTCCGATCACGCGTATGGGACTGAAGAGCCTCAGCTCGAGTTCATCTCTGATGTCAGGAGAGCGGCCGCCAGAGCTTCAAGAAAATATGAGCGATAGCACTTCTTCCACGGGTCAGGAACATCGACGCGACGACTCGCGACTCAGCTCAGTGCCCGAATTTTCACCTCACGAGGGCAACATCGCCCAAGAGAAATCCGAAGCGGCAATATCGAACAGATCTGGGAGTATTGCCTCATCTGTGGCAACGGATGAGAACGATATTAAACCACTGGAAAAACAATCCTCGACCGATTCTCGAGGCTCGTTCCCAAATAACAACCACAGCAATGGCGGAAGCCTCCACCAGACCTTGTCATCCTACCAGCTCAACGGCGAGCGCAGCACCCCGGATTCAAGCTCCATGTTTCGAATCGCGCAGAAGCTCAAGAAGAAAGGCAAAATAGAACTCATCGGCATTTGTGGAGCTACTGGATACGGAAAATCAGCCCTGGTGACAAGTATCCAGGCCTCCGCTCGCAGACATGGCTACTTCACGTCTGCAAAATTCGACCAAGTCAAGAACTCGCCCTTTGATGCCGTCGTGAAGGTGATGTCTGCCCTCTTCCGACAGATCTTCTCTGAGAACAATGTCAACACTCCGTTCCACGATAACATCAGAACATTTGTCAAGCCCTTCTGGGGCGTTCTCCACTCTTCACTGGAATTACCTTACTGGTTACTGGCGCCTACAGTCAACGGCAAAGCCAGCGCTGCTGGAGCTGCGTTCCCCAGTGGCTCTCTCGGTACGGTGGCTGAGCGTAAAAGCTGTAATTTGGCTAATGCGCAGGAATGGCTGCGGATGGGCGGCTCTAACAAGTCAAGTCGATTTCTTCACATCTTCTTGGATGTCCTACGACTCTTGGCAATGAGTCAGTTCGTCTGCTTCTGTCTAGACGACTTGCAGTTCGCGGACCCGGAAAGTCTAGAGCTGATCCAAGTCATCGTCAAAGCTCGGATCCCCATGGTTCTCATCTTGACGTATCGCGGAGAGGACATGCTCACCGACCCTATGCGGTCGCTGCTGAAGAATGCTACCAAAGTCGAAGTGGGACCTTTCACTGACGAGGAAATTGCGCTCTTCGTTTCCGAGACCCTGCATCGACCTGTGGAATATGTGACACCGCTGGTTGCCGTGATCGCTGAGAAGACACAGGGAAATCCGTTCTATGTAAGGGAGATGCTAGACTCTGCTCACAGATCTCGCGCCGTATACTTTTGCTGGAAGCATTCCGCTTGGGAATTCTCAATGGACAAGCTGTTCGAGCAATTCGCCAGTCCCGATGCCTACTCTTCGAACGACTTTGTTTTACGGCGAATGAAAAATTTGAGCACTGATGCTCAGACGATGCTGGCTTGGGCCTCACTCATGGGCAACAATTTTCAGTTCCATCTCATCAGGTAATTGCGGTTCCTACAGGTATTAAGATATTCAGCTGATGAGAAGAAAAGGGGAGTCATGAGCTGCTCATGTGCATCGCTGGTAGCCCAGCCACTCATTCCGCCAATCTCTAAGGATGCCGTTGCCGGGTTGCAAATCGCGCTGAACTCATTCGTTGTGATGCCGACTGATCACGAAGACCGCTTCAAGTTCTCGCACGATCGATACATCGCGGCAGCAGAGGTCCTGGCGCAGCAATACGACCGGGAGTCAATGCACTACGTTGCAGCTGCAAGCATCATGAAGCACGACCCGTACGATCCCGTCACGCAACCAAGCAAGGCTCTTTTTGAGCTGGCACGTCATATATGCGGCGGAGTGAACGCAATCAAGCGTCATGTTCCGGAGAAGAGAGCTGTATTCCGTGACCTGCTGTACCAAGCAGCCTACCAAGCAGCCGAAACGGGCGCCCGCACTTCTGGGTTATACTATTTCAAAAATTGTTTGCAGCTGCTACCGGACGACCCGTGGAACGATCCCTCTGGCGATACAACATATACGGAGTGTCTCACGCTAAAGACCCGCGCAGCAGAGGCGTTCTGGTATTCGGGACAGTACGACGAGGCAGCCAAGCTCCTTAAGGAGATCAATGAACACGCTCGCGAAGTTTCCGACAAAGCCCCAGTTGCGATCATCTTGAGCAGAATGCATGCACAGCGTGGAGATAGTGCGACAGCTCTCAAGTCATTGTCGACTGTGCTGGCGGATATGGGCCTGATCATCCCAGACAGGACCTGGGATGAGTGCGATGATGAATTTCAGAGGCTGGCGCCGCTCCTCCAGGCCAATGCACCTCTGATTGAGGGGTGCGATCCAGCTTCAGTCGACAAGAGTTTGACGACACTGGCGGCTCTGCTGACCGAAATGCAAAGTGCAGCCTTTTGGTCTGACTCTAAAATGTTCTTCAATGCCTCGCTGACGATCATGTCGTGTTTTCTGGAGCGAGGACTATTTGCACAGGTGGCGCTCGGCTACATCAACCTCGCGGCCATCGCTGTTTCTCGGTTCAGCATGATCAATACGGCGGTCGATTTTGGCAACACCGCGGTCCGGATCCTGGAGCTGTTCGAGAGAGAATCGTATGCCGTCGGACAAGGCCTTACGCTGCATACACTATGGCTTGGCCACATTCAGTTGCCCATTCGCGACAACTTTAAGGTGCTCAGCCGTGGCCTGGAAGCCGCGTCGTTTTGCAAAGGAGACAAGATCTTGCATTTGCTCAACATAGGGATAACGGCTGCCATGAGACTGTGGTCATCCGATAACCTCGCAGAGCTTGAACTATTCATCACTTCCGTAGGAGAAGAATTCCCGGAATGGCCGCAGAACCCGCGAGGTGGAGCAATTCTCATGGGCATTCGACAGTACGTTCGCGCGCTGGCTGGCAAGACACGGTACCGAAGCGCCTCAGACGTACTGTGTGACGCGAATCACACGACGACCGACTACGTTGAATTTGTCAAGGGCACAGTGTCCAATCCCGATCGACCACTGAGCCTGTACTACAGTTACAACGTAGAGGCGCTCTATCGCTTCGGACATTACAAGGAAGCCATGGACTTTGGGTTGGGGTTATTGCCGTTGATCGAAGGCCTGCTGTGTATGCGATATCGCTACTCAACCATGTTCTACACGGCCATGGCCATCCTTGCGTGCATCCGGGAGGAACCCGACCGACACGACCGCGCGGAGCTGCTCCGGAAGGTGGCCGAATACCAAGCCCACATCGAAATCGTTGCTAGCGTCAATCCTGTCAATTTCGTCGTCTTCCTCAGCCTCATCAAAGCTGAACTTGCCGACGTCAAAGAAAGCTACTCGGAGATTCTCGCCTGCTACGAAGAAGCCGTCAATCACGCAAATGTGAACAATAACACCCTAGACGAGGCACTCTCATGTGAGGTGTACGGGGATTGGCTGGTCCGAAACGGTGCCGCGAGGCCCGCGCGCGGAATTCTCCTCGAATGCACCTCCGCGTACCGCCGCATCGGCGCCTTCGGGAAAGCCGAGCACGTTGCGGAGCGGTTTTCGTATCTGTTGTACGGGACAATGTCACTGTCGGCCGTTGATGCGGCCACCCAGACGGCCACAAACGAGGATGCAGGCACAGATGATACCGCATACGCCGATAAGCTCGAGACGATCACGCGGGAACACGCGCCCCAGACCTCGGCGGAGCGGACTAATGAGTGGTTGGATCCTCCGCCGCGTGCGACCACGGATGCGGACGTAGGTGGAAAAGAGGCGTCGAATGTGCTCTCATCAGCTGTGGGTCTGGATATGATCGACCTCGCGGGTATTCTGCAGTCGTCGCAACTGTTGTCTTCAGAGCTGCAAGTCGATCGTCTTTTGGCAAAATTGACTTCTATCATTGTCGACTCCACCGGAGCGGAGCTGGTCGGCTTAGTGGTCGAGGGCGACGGAGGCGAATATGGCCTGGCTTCTATGGGGACACCCGACGAGATCAAAGCCCATGACGAACCCATCCCGCTGGATCAAGTCGATGCAACCGTTCAGCAAGTCACGTTGTTCTCTTTGCGGTTCAAAGAACAAGTCTTCCTCAGCAACGTCTTGCAAGATGAGCGCTTCTCCAACGTGCCCAGTTCATGGTTAAAGGAGAATCCAGAAGGAGCATCAGTGATCTCGCTTCCAATTCTGCACGGCAACAATGTATTACTGGGCAGTCTGTACTGCCAGGCTCCCCCCAACACATTCACCGAGCGAACGGTGACTTTGCTTAAGTTGCTGGTCAACCAGATCGCCATCTCCATTGCGAACGCCCTGCTCTTCAAACGCTCGGAGAAGGTTCAAGCGAGCAATACATCCATGCTGGAGGTACAGAAACAAGCTCTCGCCCAGGCACGAGAAGCGGAGAAGAAGGCCAAAGCGGCGGAAATCAAGGCAATGGAGATGGTGCGGCTGAAAGACGAGGCGGCCAAGGCGAAGTCCATGTTCCTTGCCAATGTATCGCACGAATTGCGAACACCTTTGAATGGAGTAATCGGCATGTCGGAGATGCTCAAGAGTACTCAATTGAGCAAGGAGCAGGAGGAGCATGCGGACTCGATCCGGGTTTGTGCCGATACGCTGTTGAGCGTCATTAACGACATTCTGGACTTTTCGAAGCTCGAGGCGGGCAAGATGCGTAAGTTGCTGGCTTTTGGCAACATTGAGTGCGTGCTAACTTCCCCGAACAGAGGTTTTCAGCGTCCCACTCTCCTTGGGCGAGACGATCAACGAAGTCGTGAGAGCTTTGTCGTACACCAACCTCGAGCGCAATTTGAAAACGATAACGGATCTGGAGCTGCCCTCTGACTTGGTCGTCATGGGAGACCCCGTCCGACTGCATCAGATTCTCATGAACCTGATGTCGAATGCGTACAAATTCACATCGAAAGGCAGCGTCACGATACGCGCCAAAGTCGACAGCGAAGACGACGAAGTCATCAAAGTCACAATCTCCGTCGCCGACACGGGTATTGGTATCTCGGAAGAGCAGCAGAAGAAACTCTTCCAGCCCTTCTCTCAAGCCGACTCCAGCACCGCTCGCAGCTACGGCGGCACAGGTCTTGGCCTGTCGATCTGCAAGGCAATTTTGGAAAACGTCATGCGCGGGCAGATCTGGCTGACGTCCGCTCCAGGCGTCGGCACAACCGTGTTCTTCAGCATGCCCTTCAAGAAAGTTCAACCCAGTGCGGACAGTGCCGAGTCCAACGGGCCCACGCCGCACTCCCGGGAGACTGACCCCATGGCCATCTTTACTCCTCCTGCCGTTGACGACGGTCCCGGCGCCCGCGCAATCCGCAGTCTTCAAGGCATTCCGCGCGATCAACTCAGGGTCTGCATTGCCGAGGACAACCCGATCAACCAGAAGATTGCTGTCTCACTAGTTTCTCGATTTGGATTCAAATGTGTAGCGTATGGTGACGGACAACAAGCCGTCGACGCCCTGACTTGCGCCAGCGAAGACGGGAATCCCTTCCATCTTGTTCTGATGGACGTGCAAATGCCAGTACTGGACGGCTACAACGCTACCCGGGAGATTCGTAAGCATACCGATCCAGCGGTCCGAGATATCTTGGTCATCGCCATGACAGCGAGTGCGATTCGAGGAGACAGAGAGAAGTGTCTGGAAGCGGGCATGAACAATTACTTGGCAAAGCCGGTCAGAGCGGATACATTGAAACAGATGCTAGAGAGTTACTTGCATCAGCCGGCGAGGGCGATGCCGAATCTGCAGGAGGAGGCAAATCAGTTGGTCAACCGGGTCGTGAGTGGCGACGGGACCAATGCCGACACGTCAAAGAATGGGACAATGGGGCCTGGGAGAACGAAAAATGACAGGATCATGATGGCTACGACGGCTACCGAACATGATCCCAGCGAGAATGCGGAACAACCCGTGCCCCATGACAAGCAACCAGGTAGTCCGCGGAGCGACACCACAGAGATCCATGTTCCGCCACCGGAGGGAGGGGCCAAGAAAACACACCCACCGGAACGATCAGCTCGAGACTCGCGGACTGCCAGCGCTTCCTCAAAGCGGAAGAGCCAAGACAGCAGCAAAGCCCCGTCAGTGGCACGGTCGACTGAGAGTCCCAGGCCGAGTGCCCGGAGAGGTGGACCGGGTGTTGAGAGGGCGCTGGGTGAGAGGAAGAAGATGGAAGACGGAGGCAGCGGGAAAGGGGCATGAGCCTTGTTGTGAGCCCAGATCACACATTTCGCTTGTGGACATAAGAGCTATGATACCCAGCCAAAGCAAGGGTACAGGTGATGAACGAGGGACAGACAGACACTACAGCCGCCTCCGGAGGGTCGATAAGGGCCCAGGCCTTGCATGGTTAAGGGGCGCAAAGGGTTCGGGGTTATAATTTCATGAGCATCTGGGGAGCGTTGATACCGTTGGGCTGGAATAGCGTCGGAGCTCAGGTACATGAGGGATTATTGCACAGTGCATGGTATCGGAGGATATATCGCTAAGCTGTATCGCCAGCGAACACAAAGAATAGAAGTCTGGTCGACTCATTCGAGGTTACCAAACGCCGACAAGTCACCTGTGCGACTCTGTATTGACATGCCCTCAATGACCTGATCACTTACACCTCGTGGGACTGTCCTGCTAACCTACCTGTTCATGTAATTGCACGCTGTCCGATGCTGTCCTGGTACTTGATCCCACACATGGACTTAGATGCCTCTTCAAGACGTTCTGTCAAGGTACCTGCACGCTGTCGCAAGTCGCTTGTTATCGTCATCCTTGAGGGACCGGCTCTAGACCCGAAGAGATCGACCCTAGTAATCGGACAGCAGACGCAAGTAACTGCTTGGAATTCACTCTGGCTGTATCGATCGCGACCAGGATGCCAAATCGTTATAGATGGCATGAGCTTTCGAAACATAGCAGGTAACCGATTTTACCTCCAGTCTCTGCGGTAACGCGGTGATTATTGCCGCCGGATCGATGACATCTATGGAACGACATGTAGAGCCTCTCCGCAATTGAGAACGAGCCCATGTCAATCTGTAGGTTGTCGTGATTCAGAATAGACGCGGGTGAGGTTGAACCTGGGTTATGCGGGCTTTGCTAAACACCGTGCGGACACCGTGCGATGCCTCAGGCATCTTCGATATTGATAAGCGCCGGCTTCATTTAATAAGCGCCAGCTTCGTTGAAGTAGAAAGGACCGTATAGGGGATGTAGGGGGGGGGGTCGATTAAACAAGTCCCTTATAGTACATTCGTTATCCGCTATGCCGTAATGTGCGTACTATCGTACTTGTTGCCGACGCCTATTAAATAAGGCTGTACGGTGTTTAGCGATCCCCGGGTTATGCCTAAGGCACGTATACTAGGGTCGCGCCTATTATAGTAGCTAACCTTATAGCGCTAAATTTAAGTAAAGATTAGATATAGTAATTCTAGTATAGAAGGTAAGCTAAGATATAGCGCCCTCTAAAAGAAAGTATATAGCTTACTAAAACTAGAGTATAGAGTAAAGCTATATATTCTAACTCTAAGAGCGCTAGCTTCTTATATTAGAGAAGGAACTTTTTAAAAAAGTCGAGGAAACTCTAGTAGTATATATTACTTATAATCTTAGGCTTAATATTACTACTAATCTTATTACTAGTAGTACTAGACTTAGAGGACTTAGTAGCTCTTACCCTATAACTAGTATTAAACTATAGTAGTAGTAGTAGCTTTAAAATATATTAACTCTATTAGTAGATCTAACTTTAAAGCTAACTACATATAGGCTAAGATTCCCTTACTATATATAATAATAAAGATCTATAGTAACGTAGAGAACACCTAGTATCCGCTAGTTAAAAGGTAAGACTATCGTGTGTTAAAGATACATAGTAGATATTAACGTAAAGGTAAACAACGCCAAGCGCTCTGACTTTCGAAAAAGCGGAGGTGGGACCCTGCCTGCCTCGCTGTTATGCCTGTCTGCCTGTCTGCCTTTACCTTCCCTTTGCTTCCCTCACGACACAACGAACAACCTCGCGTCTCCGATTCGCCAGCGTCCCGCGTTCTGACCGCCTCTCGCACCTTGGAGCGCCTGTCCTGGTATCTGCTGTGTCTGACAGCGCATACTCCGACGCCATCGCCATTCCTTCAATTGTGTCGTGATCTTGCTAGACCATATGGATCCTGCGTGGCCTCACCATTGCCTCCCAAGTTGCCAGGGATAGAGGGCTCGCATGCTTCCAGGTGTGGTCACAGCCGCACGCTGGCAGCTTTCGATCATCGACCGAGCATGCTCATCTTAGGACCCGAGCAATCCGGGCAGCAACTTCATCAAGCTACAGTCGGCTCACCAGTGCGATGGTGACCCATAAAAACCATGTCACATTCAAGTCGCCCGTGGGGTGCGGGTTTAGAGCCTGCCAAAGGCCTTGCAAGCGCTGAAACGCCGTCCGGACGGCCATTCCGAACCTGGTGTTTGCCTTGAAATTGCTATGCACAGGCAGCGCCTATCCCATTGCATTGCCTTGCAACAGCGACCGCAAGCGCTTAGTCACCATCGGCGCTGCGGTCTTTTTGACCGCGCTGAGGCCCTGGATGCAGCTGATAGCGTGCAGAATACGGGACAATGTGATATTCGGTCACGGGTAGCCTTGCCATGATCTTCAGATGTTACACATTCTCGAAAGGATGGAAGGATTGCAGCGCATAGCTCTCTCGGAGGCCGGAGCTATCTGGCATTCAAAGGCAGTCGCAGTCGCCATCTGTCGGACGTAGACCAGATGCTTCTCCCATCGCAAAGTCCAACATGAGCAGAACGAAGACTGTCTATCTGTTCGGGAACCAGACCGTTGACTTTTCTATTGAACTCACCAATGTCTTATCCGCTCCGCAAGGTTCCATTACCTATGCGTTCGTCGGCAAGTCGTTGAAGACTCTCAGGGACGCCGTGGACTTGTTGCCATACGCCCATCGATGCAGAGTGCCGCGATTCTCCACCTTCCAAGAATTGATCAACGACAAGCACTCCGGAACACTGCATCCCGCGCTCGATCAGGCGCTGGCCAGTGTATGTCATTTGAGCTCTTTCATTTCATGAGTTCATTCAGTGCAAGATCGGCTTGATCAAGTCTTGACAAGAGGGTCCAGACGCTTAGAGCGTGACGCGAGAGGGCCATTCCCCACGTCGGAGGACACTGTTCTCGTTCGCTTGTGTACAGGTGCTATTGCTGCAGCGGCAATCAGTGCATGTTGTTCATTGTCCGAATTGCTGCCAATTGCAATTCATGCCGTGCGCGTTGCACTCTCGACAGACGTCACTGCTGTAACCGCGGGCAATAACCTCTATGCGTGCGAGCCCGTCTCAAAGCGAGGCCATTGGTCCCTGCTCGTCCTCAATCTAGGATACGATGAAGTTTCGGGACTGCTACAAGACTTCGCCTCGCAGATGGTATGTTGACCGGAAACAGCGTATCCGACATTGCTAACACTATGCAGTGCCTACCGGAGACATCCATGCCTTGGATCAGTGCTACTGCAGAGCACACTGTCACGATCAGTGAACCACCGGACAAGCTGGCTGCTCTTCAAAGATCGAAAGCTTTCCGCGGATTCAACATGGGCCTGCTCCCGCTTTTTGCACCCTATCATGCCCCTACGATTTTCACCGAGCGTGCAGTGGACAGCATACTGGAACAAGCTGGCGGTAGCTTGTTGCCTGATCTTCCAGCGAAAATTCCATTCATCACTAGTTCGGCTGAAGAGTCAAATCCAGGCCTCGCTTTATTCTCCGCGATGAGACATGCAATCTCAGGTATTCTGAGAAGCTCAATTCGCTACGAACAAATCGCTGACGCTATCGACACGCTTTTCGGGAGTCCTCCACCGCAGAATATCACCATTGCCAGCATTGGTACAAAATTGGGAATCGCCCTACGAAACAATCTGTTGACACTCGGACGAGTGCAGCATGTTGATTTTGTGCATATAGCTGCGTCGCCAGGGATATCTGACACTACCGCTGGACCCAAGCAGGAGAAGATTGCCATTATTGGCATGTCCGGGCGCTTTCCTGAAGCCGATGACTTGGATGAGTTCTGGAATATTCTTCATGGCTTAGACGCCCACATGCCAGTCCCTCCTCTTCGTTGGAGTGAAATGCACGTTGATCTCACAGGGACCGGGAAGAATACCAGTGCGACTCCATATGGCTGTTGGCTCAAAAATCCTGGGATGTTCGATGCCAAGTTTTTTCACATGAGCCCAAGAGAGGCGCGTCAGGTTGATCCGGTTCGTGTTCCATTGTCTATAATCGACCAACCTTCTTGCTGAAAACCTCGCAGTACGTTCCGATCAATCTATCATCAGGTAATTCCGATGTTGACAGCTAATATTTGGATTTAACAGCGCCCAGCGGCTCGCGCTTCTGACAGCATATGGAGCAATGGAAGACGCAGGATTCGTACCCGAATCAAGTCAGTCGACTCAGAAAGACCGTGTGGGCATCTTCTATGGCGTGACAAGCAACGACTGGATGGAGACGAACAGCGCTCAGAACATCGGTAAGTTAACCATCGCTCTTACACTGGCGTGAGCTACTGAGGTACTGACTCCCAGTAGATACATACTTCATATCAGGAGGCAACAGAGCTTTCATACCCGGCAGGGTCAATTACTTGTAAGTCTCCGAAGTGCACAAGACCTACGACGTGATTGCTCAGCCTACGCCGCGCTTTCGATTCACATGGAACGCTCTTGATCGGGCAGCTAACACTTTTATCATTCGCAATCAGCTTCAAGTTCACCGGTATGACTCTCGAGCGGTGTCCGATGATAAATGCTGACCTGGATATAGGCCCATCTTACTCTGTTGACACTGCATGCTCGTCCAGCTTGTCCGCGATGCATCTCGCGTGCAATGCTCTCTGGCGTGGAGAGATCGATACGGCTGTTGCTGGCGGCACAAATATTCTCACCAACCCTGACTTCACCTCTGGTCTCGATCGTGGGCACTTCTTATCACGGACAGGCAACTGCAAGACTTTCGACGATACTGCTGATGGGTGAGGTTATTGCCATCAATACACTTGCTTGAAAGCTGACCGTTCCAAGCTACTGCCGCGCCGAAGGCGTTGTGACCTTTATCCTGAAGCGACTCGAAGACGCACTGGCTGACAACGATCCCATTCGAGCCGTAATTTGTGGCGTCGCCACCAACCACTCCGTAGCTGAATCAATAACACGACCACACGTGGGTGCACAAAAAGACATCTTCAGTAAGATCTTGGCAGATTCTGGGGTTGATCCTATCGAAGTCTCTTACATGGAGGTGCATGGGACTGGTACGCAAGTTGGAGGTATTCGTATCCCGAACTCATCTCCTCGGTCCGACGTACTGAACTTGTTCTAGATGCAGGCGAAATGCAGTCCGTGCTTGAGACCTTCTCGCCGTCGGAGAAGAAACGACGGTCTCCTGACCAGACTTTGCACATCGGTTCCGCGAAAGCCAATGTCGGACACGGAGAAGCTGCATCTGGGGCAACAAGCCTGGCAAAAGTACTTCTCATGATGAAGCACGATACCATACCGCCACACTGCGGCATCAAGACTCGCTTGAACCAAAGCTTTTCTCAGGATCTTGACGCTCGACAGACCTCCATCGCTGACAGAGCTGTACCATGGACCCGAGGAACAGCCGGTCCCAAACGAGCTTTCGTCAACAATTTCAGCGCTGCAGGCGGTAACAGCGCAATTCTGATTGAAGGTGCCCCGCCTAGACCGGAGAAGAAAGTTGACCCGAGGACGGCGTTCCCGGTCTGCATATCCGGAAGGTCAGCGACTGCGCTGCTGAATAACCTCCGAAACCTCAGAGACTATGTTGGCGGCGCCACGAGCGGACTCGCACATCTTGCGGGCATCTCTTACACTAAAACGGCGAGGCGTACCCATCATCCACATCGCGCCCTGATAGTGGCTTCGAGCGGACCGGAGCCGACCAGGAGCCTGCAATCCGCCATTGATATGAAGCTGGGTGCTTCGAGACCAAGAACGGCTTCCAAGGTCGTCTTTGCTTTCACAGGGTACACAGAGATGCCCACACTTTGACATGACCACGGATACTGACACTTTCGAACAGACAAGGATTCAAGTACACCGGGATGGCTAAAGAATTTCACGCTTCTTTCAGCTCATTCAGGCATGACCTTGAGCAGTACGATCAGCTTTCACTATCCCATGGATTCCAGTCTTTCTTGCCTATTAGTACAGAAAGCGGCGTGGATTTGGCAGATGCAAGTCCAGTGCAGACTCAATTGGGCTTGACTTGCTTACAAATAGCTTTGGCTCGTCTGTGGATCAGCTGGAACATCAAGCCAGATCTCTGCGTCGGTCACAGCCTTGGCGAGTATGCAGCGCTTTGCGTCGCGGGCGTGCTCTCGGTCATCGACACCATCTACCTTGTCGGATCCCGTGCGCAACTCTTCGAAAGTCGATGCACGAAGAAAGTGCTTTTCCTCTTACCCGACGGATCGGGTTCCGCGTACTCTTACATCGACATACCAAATGTGAGTACGAATCTTGCGATCGTTGGCTTGAACTGTCCGTTTCGCACCGATGCAATGGCAATGGAGAGGTCGTCGTTGGAAAATATCATTCGAAGCTACATTGTCGAGATAAAGAGACGCCAGCCGCATGGCCCATATCACCTGGGTGAATGGACCTTTGGCGGTATCCTTGCATACCGCGTGACGCAAACCCTCATCGGAGAAGGCGAGGTGGTAGACAACCTTCTGATTATCGATGCCCCGGAGCCGACAGGTCTAGCCCACCTCCCTCAGCGCTTTTACGACCATTGCACATCAACGAATGTGTTTGGGGTCAAGGGAGATGCAGCACCGCCCGCCCGGCTTGTGCGTTACTTCCGAGCAACAATCGACCTCCTCCATGACTATTACGCCGAGCCACTACCTCTGGGTCATGCACCACAAGCGAGCATTCTCTGGGCTGCTGAATGCGTGTTTGATGGAGCGGAAATTGCTGTCATGCCCGACGCTCCGCTGAGTGGAACCGAGGCTGAAGCCATCAAGTTTCTGACGGAGAAGAAAGTCAATTTGTCCGCTGGTAACTGGCCTCGTCTGTTTCCTGGCACCGAAGTGTCGGTGACAGTTGGCGGTCGCCGAAGGAGCGCATCACTTCTCTTTGATGGTATGTTCGATCTTCATTCCGAGTTCTTCATCTCAATCGCGCTCCGTGATGAAACGCTGACCAACCTTTACTAGCATGAGAAAGCCAATTTGCTGGCTGATTGGTTTTCGACTTTGTTTGCTTAGCGATCAACAGACCTTCTAGTCCTTACAGTCTTCAGGCAACTTGCGTTGGTGATCAGAACTGTGAACGAATCCAGTGACCCACTGCACAGCTGGAACTGACCTGCCCTTGCTACATTGACTGCCCGGTGCGCGTCTTCTGACCGGACGTGCAGTCTGTTCCGACAATCAGAACTGCGGAGCTGCATCCTTTGGCACCTCCCGCCGGCAATACAATTACTTGATCCTCGGCTTCACTCAAGTCTCGACTGACAGGACTTGCTATTGTACCGACAATGCCACGTCCTTCTTCATCACGGGCGATCGCTCTGTGTTGCTAATGCTTCCTGAAGTCGGGCATTGGAGGAATGCCGGGACTCATCTCAATTCGCTCACTATACTGCTTTCACAACGACTTGCATCCTCTCGCCTCTTTTGACGGCGAACCAGGAAGACGATGTGAAGTTGGGGAAATGACCCTGGCCGATGCTTGTCGCGAGTTCTCTTCAGGCACAAAAGAAATTTCCAAAATATTCGACACACTACGACTCCACAACTATCTCCAGGTTGAGCACCAGTGTAGCCGTCAAAGCCGGCCGCACGAGGTCACGCCCTCGGAGATCCTGTGCCGTACAAACATGCCAACATCGGGTATCCTTCAACTTGATCTCCACCACCTCCGATCCTGTGATGGAAGATGTCACATCTGCCACCGCCCGTCGCGAATGCCAGCATCAAGCTGCAGTATCCGAACGCCTGTCCGAGAGTCCAGCCAGAAGTGCCTGTCAGGCCGGTCAGTGTCGGCCAACGTAAGCCAGATTCAAGCGACCCATTCCACGCACCCGAATCTACATTTACGACGGCGGGTGGCAGAATCCGTCGCTCTGGCAGATTGCATCCGGCACCCCGTCCGGATACCCGGCACAGTCTGACTGCATGGCGCAGTTGTAATACGAGCATGCGCCTTCTATACAGGCTTCGTATGGTCGTTTGCATTGAGCATTGCCGCAGTCTACACCAATTAGAAGGTAACGGCAGTGGGCATGGAGTATGATTATGAAACATACCGACGGTTTGGCAGGTCGCGAAGCCAAGGATCATGAGAACCGTGGTTGTGAGAGTGAGGAGCTGCATGGCGTTGGTTGGTGGTGTTGGTTGCCGATGTTGAGTCCGGTGTAAAAAGTGAGTGTCGATGAGAATGTCTGGAGAACCGTCCCGTACTTATAATTCTGCTGGGAAATTATTCAAGTCAATGCTGTGCTGGGATGAAGGTGTCCAAAGAGCCTGGCCCTGCCTGGTGTTGTGATCCATGAGCTCACTGGAAATAGTATGTAATGCGGTGATGTCGTGCTAGGGCTGTTGTTAGAATGAGGCACGTATCCTCTCGTCCATGTTTATGATATCTACGCTTTTGAAGGTGTTGTTAGCGTTGTTATA
>AFIY01000455.1:0-63195 GCA_000223825.2 Zymoseptoria passerinii SP63
GTACTAGCGTATAGATCTACGAGCGTCTATATAATACTAGAAGGACGGTAATAGCGACGAATCTACTATACTAGTAGTAGCGCTATTAAGTATACGAGTAC
The DNA here is from genome assembly GCA_000223825.2 of Zymoseptoria passerinii SP63. NCBI lineage: Eukaryota > Fungi > Ascomycota > Dothideomycetes > Mycosphaerellales > Mycosphaerellaceae > Zymoseptoria > Zymoseptoria passerinii. The sequence continues at coordinate 102 of AFIY01000455.1, forward strand.
TATAATAGCGATAATAGTAACGACCGCGGATAATTAGAGTAGATCTATAGACAGCGACAAGAGTTTAATATATAGGTAATAGATATAGACTCGCGTCGACAATACGAGGTAGACTAATTAGCTAAGAAATGGCCAAATAACTGATTAATGAACGACAGGTAAACGGACCCTAAGTTGGCGGGCGGGTATGTTGGCAGGACGGGTTATTAGGCGTGCAAGTACGGCAATGGAACATGCCAAGTAGACGTGCAGGTACGGCAATAGGACATGCCAACTAGACGTGCAATTAAGTTAGCACGACATGCTGATTAGATGTGCAGTCAAGTGCGACATCGTCTTGCATAGCCAGGGACATAAAGGGACATCTTGATACTTGGTCTCAGGCCAGTCAAATTATTATAGGTGACTTTGGCACACATTGCTATCTATTGCATGGTACTGTATAGCGTCACAGCTCGGCCGTGGTGGTGGTCTTCCCCAATCATCAAGAACAACCTCCGATATACAAAGACTTCATGTTCGTGGCCTCGACACAATGGCTCTGAGCGTTGAATGTTTGGGTGGAGACGTTGCCATAGCTGTCGTCCATTCCGTGGATGACTGGGAGATTTGTTTAGCAGCAGTCGCACAGAGCAGAGAGTGTTACTGACTTTCAAACGGCTGGCCCTTGCAGTGGTGTTCGGTGTACAGCTTGATATCGCAGTGGTCGAACGCCTTGTTTGCTGGCAGTAAGAAGTTGATAGCCATATCTCCGTCAGGGGCTTTCTTCCAGTCCTTGCACTTGTACTTTTCGAGGTAGTCGACCTTGTTGATCTGGTTGGGCCTCTGACCACTGAAGCACGACTTCTATGCGGCAGTCAGAACCCGTGAGTAGTGCAAGGAAAGTTGTACTCACGTCGTAGCGCCGCAGATTGAGCCGATTCTTCTTATGCGAAAAGATAGCACGGATGATCGGCAGAATGCCAAAAACATAGCCCATCCATTCACCCTCCACATGGCAGCCTGCTTCTCCTTTCGTGCAATGGTCGAAGGGGTCGATATTGTTCTGGCCCTTGCCTGGGTCATCCCAATGGACGTCGTTGCCTTCCCACTCCTCGTCTGCGTCCTCGGCGTTCGCCGCTTCGGCATCTGCAGCCGCGGCGTCCGCGGCAAATGCAGCCTCGTCAGACATTCCGAGCGCATTCTCGCGAGCAGAAAGATCTCTAGTGGCAGATCTATCATTCCTGGGCTCGATCGTGCCCGAGATTTGTGGCGAGAGGTCGGTCGGAGCGGCCGCGACCAGGGCCAACGCAGAGGTGAGAGCAACGATTTCAGGAAAGCGCATGGTGAAGGTGTACAACTCGACTGTACTTTGGGAGTAGAAGGAAGAACGAAAAATTTGGACGAGAAGAAGACTTATACCTTTCCTAGCCTCTCGATGACGATAGGACGTGATCGAGCCTCTGGCAGACTGTGTACGGAAGTCGCCTGTCCTTTCCAATTCTCGTGCGATGTGTCCCGCCCGACGGTACCCGAATCGTCTTGCACCACTTTCGACCATATCGCATGTTTCCAAAGCGACAAACATGGCCTGATTGAGCGATAGCGCGCGATGATCAAATTTTCCGTATTACAGCAGCGACAGGTAGCGGCACGTCGACGATGACTTTGAGATGAAAGCAAACCAACATTGGCGTGATGATGCAGGAGAGGAGCTGCGATGAGGTCGCCCATGATAGTTCTAGAAGACGCCAAGACATGGAGCTCAACGTCACCTTCACCAGCTGTCCTCGAACCTCCTCCGTCTCTAAAACTATGCTTACCACCACTAAAACCATCGATACTGCTCTAGCACAGCACTTTCCATCATCCCAGCCGACCATCTGTCCATCGAGTGCGTGGAATCGCGTACGAACCTGAACAGACTTAGCCAACCCGCTTCACGTCGATTACCTGCCCGCTTGAGCAGATGGAAATGGCCGTGCACCTGCGATTCTCCAGACGTTCTGGACCTCTACGTTTACGCTCATCATGACGGTCTGGGAAGTCATATAGAGGCCTACTCTGGCGTCCAAGGCCAGGGAGTTCCACGGTTCACCTAGCCTCTTACACTTGCCTGGATGTTCTCTGCCTTGTCCTGACGTTTGGACAAGCGTACAGGTACATTGAAGGTACGATCGCCTGTCCGATTTCCCCCACGACTACAGTGACGCTCATGCCGGTGCACTTGTACGCTCTCATCGACGTTCTGCGATCTGCCCGTGCGTTCCACTAATCGGACTGGCAAGCTACCTGCACGCTTGATTATGCGTACTGATAATTCATCTGTAACGATTCTCATAGGCGCCAGCTAATCGGCGCGTAGGCTCCGATAGGGGTACATGTAAGTCGCGCGAGCGCCTCCAGTGTCGTAGCCACTACCGCTTTGTTCACAAACTCCAGACCGAGCCATCGACACATAGAAGACCCCTCTTGGATCGTCGATTCGACGATATGGGTACTTCCATCTTGGCCACTGGGTGACGTCGTGAAGCACGCCTCCCTTTACAAGACCATGCAGCTTGCTGCTCTCAGGATTGATACAATTGCATTGATTATCACCATTGCTAGCTTTCGTAGCACAATGAATCCGCACATCTCCATGGGCCTTGTGCTGTTCCTCTTCGCCGCAACAGGCATTCTTGGCTCTCCACTGAGCGGCGTTCCCACTACCAAGCTCGGTCGAGTGGCAGCCTGGTTCCCCCGAGAAACTCCAGTGGAAGCCGACATCGCGAGACGAGGCTCAGCATCCGTCTTTACCTGGAATGATCAGCAGAACATCATCTACCAGATTCTGTTCCCACTCGCGGAAAGAGCGAAGAGCGTCGCTTCAGCCTCTGGAGAATGACGCTGATGCATGGAATCGCACCCTCTTCGAATGGGACAGCCGTCTGGCTCTGCAGGGCGTTGCGGATGCTTCTGTTCAAAAGGTCGTATTTGCGGGTCGCCTCCCTTACAAGCAGCACTGCAATCATGTCTGCTTTGCTCAGCACATGAATGTACAGGCCCAAAAGACCGCACTGAACGCCTACCTTCAGGCGTTTCTGATCAGTTTGGGCTCGGACTTTGCAAAGGGGACCTACAATGACAAGACTGGCCAAGAGATAGCGCTCCTATCCATCATGAGGGACAATTCGAAAGCGAACAGAGGGAAATTGGAGGCCGCCCTCGGAAAAGCTTCCGCGGAACATGCTCGGCCGGTACGGATTCGGGATGAGGACGAAGTCTCGACCTCTGGCTCTCCGGTCTTCCTGGAATCACTTCTTCGCGATGGTACTTGTGTCAGCCATGAGTATCTCTGCGCCATGGAGTCCGAAAAGCAAAAGGATGCGGCGACACTCTACCGCGCTCTGAGCGAGGTACTCGAGAAGGAGAACTTCCTGAGGTTGACTCTTCTCCAAAGCATGAACGGCACACAAAATGTTCACGGCGATATATGGAGAGGTATTGACATCAAGGCCTCCTTGCCCGAAGACTGGAGAGCTATTGCAGATCGCGAAATTGCAACATTCGTGGAGGAAACTCAATTGCTTGCGTCCACGGCAGACGAGCTCGACCCTGACACGGAAGGTACGTACTATACAGAGTATTACAACGGAGCAGGACGCCTTCAACACCCGACATTGCTTCCCGACTCCAACCGAACGGCATCGATGGCTCCAGGCATCAAAGCTCAAGGCTATCGTCAGTACTGGTCCACCACTCATGGTCTGCGCCTATCCCGCCAGCCTCAACCTGGAATGTTACAAAAGACGAGCTCCGGGCAGTGGGCAGGCTTTGTTACTTCAAAGAAAGAAAAGAGAAAGAGGATGCTGACTTCCAGCTCCGTCGACACACCCATGTTTGGCGCGAAGATTGTCCAGCCGACCCATTCAGGATTCGAGACCGTGGTTCGGCCAGCAGACCACAGATTTTCCAACCAAGATATTGGAAATATCGCTATTAGAGCACCCGCAATAATACCGGTGCCCAAACCCGGCCATGTCCGACATCACAACGTGAACGAAAGACCGGGCCTGACCCACCCTCTCGATGGTGGAGCGCCTCCGGGAGACGGCTATGGATGGCGCGAAAACAGAGTAAGTGGCTCCGACGGCTCCGCAGTGCAAGCGCGGAGGGAACTTGGGACCGATTCCATCAAGAGCTCAGTCGGTACATCGGTCGACAGTGCGGGCAACCCTGTCACGCGTGCACTACCTGTGGAGGGAGCAGCAGCCGCTCAAAGCGTCAAAGACCCTATAACGCTCGACACGGTCACGACGCCGATCAAGGACTCTACCAAATTGCAGATCCATAATGTCAAACCAGATACTCCGCTTGAGCCGGTTGTTAACCCTCCAGAGCAGCCTATTGTCAGTCCTCCATTTGAGCCGATTGTTAACCCTCCACCTCCGCCAAGCAGCCTATTGTCAGTCCTCCGACGCCACCAAATCAGAAGCCCGATGAAATTCCCAAAGATCCTCCAAAGCCAGATGGCGTTCCCACCAAACCTGAGAATCTTCCACAGAATGTGCCAATCGAGCCACCAGCCGATCCTCAAGTACCTAAAGCGCCAGCTGCAGTCGAGCCACCAGCCGCGGACCTTATTCCACTCGCACAGATCGACCCGGCAGAAGTAGTCGCTCCCGTGCATCCAGGACCAGTGGTTGAGGGAGAAGCACTCATCCCCAAACCATTTGTCGTGGAGGAGCTCCAAGCTGCCGTCAGGCCAGTCTCTCGCATCATCCGCGCCCAAGATGCTGCAGCAGTCGCTATAAGAGCTGGAATCATCACGGCCGCTGATTCAATGGCGTGGCTGATGGAAGGCTATATGGCGATAGCAGCTATTGTCGAACCATGGCTTGGGATCGTGGCAATGGGCGTGCTCCTTGGACAGACCATCTACGATTCGGTCGAGTACCTGAAAGAGGAGCCGCATTGCCCAAGGCCATCGTTCTTCTCTTCCGTTTGGGACAGTTCGGCAAAAACGATGCGGACTTTGCAGCTGCCGTGCGAGACGACCGAAAGTTCTAGCAGCAGTCTTGCAGCACGCACTCCTACCGTGACCACTATCCCGGCAATGTCTACAGCCGCCGCTGCACTCCCAGGACAAAAGCGGGAAGCCAATGACGCAGCGCAGATCATGACAGCAGCCGACTTGAACCTCGACGATGCCATGAGACACCACCCAACAGCCACGTCAATGCCAATATGGCACCCCAACCTGCTCATCCCGGGTATGCCAGTCACACCAGCATCGACCTGCTCCTCCATCAAGACTTCCAGTCCTGGCTACACCGCAATCCTCGTACCAGGTTTCGCGTGCCCGGTCATGATGCCCAAGGAGTGCACCGACGAGTACGGTAGGTTCATGGCGATAAAGTTGAAGCTCAGGACGAATCCGGATTCTGTGGTCAAGCCGAGGTACTGTAGTACTGGAGACTTGACGGGTCATCATCGCGCGGATAAGGAGGGTTGTGTGCCGAATTTCGATTCGCAGGAGTGTATTGACAGGTGGTTGGAGGTGCCGAAGGGAACGAAGGCGGTGGATATTGGTAAGGGCGAATGATCTTCGATGCTATGTCTCTCCGTGAACATGGACGCAGTGGCCATTGTTTGCGGGCGAAGCGATCATTCGTCTCTGGGTCTAGAATCGATCGTGGATCGAGGCCTCGATGTAGTCCTGATGTTGGTGAGAAACATCGGTAAATATAAAAAAGTTAGTTGGAGTCATGTCTGTTCGTGCAAGCTGAGAACAAATCAGCCGAGAGATGAGAGTCACTGCACCCGTACGCTTATTAGTATGACATCGCAACGTATCCGCGCGACCACCTCGCATGTCCTTCTGCTTGATCTATACGGCTGGTTGGCAGCTTGCCCGCATGTCTGAGCAGCATGTCTTGCTAAATTATCTGCACGTCTAATTAGCACGTCCTGCTAACTTACTTCTACCGCTACCAAGGAGTCGTGCCGACTTATCTGCACCGTTAATCAAGCATTCTGTTGAGTTGTCGGCGCATTGTTAGTACGAGTTCACTGCGGCAATCATTACTCTCAATCAATGATCTCGCCGCTCAATTCACTCAAACAAAATTCTCATTCCAACGCCGAGATGACATCGGCCCAGGTAAAGGGAAGATGTGTAAGTGCGATACATTTATGGGAAATTGTTCAGTGATGACAACATTATTTGCAGATCTCCTCAATAAAGAAGCATAGGGTAGTCTCGAGCAGACTGAGACCACAACAAAGCAAGAACCCTGAAATCTCGCCACCAGACTTGCTTCTGATATCAGGGCAAAGCTGGACAGCGCAGCCTAAGACGACAATGACGCTCATGGGACCAAGCCGTCTAAAGCCATCCCGGTCACAATGCCTACTATTCCGGCCTATATTTGACCGCCTTAGTCCCTTTCGGAACCTCAAAGAAGGTGTCGATACACTGCTGCGTTTCAAAATCCGGCAAGCAACCAGCTCGTTGCGCTCGACGATGTCCGGTCATGTCGCCCTGGCAGTACGTTGGATTGACCATGGAGTTCGGATCGGAGCGAAGTTGCAGCCTGATAGCCATGAGTCTGCCGAAGTTCTCGGTGCACTCGATCTCCTTCCGGACCGGGCAAGGGAAGCCTGGCATGACGACGGTAGTAAATCCTGCTGGCAGAGACGTTGGCAGGCATGTGGTTGCGGTTGAGAGCGTGACGCCTGGTGTGAGTAGCTCTGGATTCCACAGTGGCAGTGAAGGCTTAGTATGCGGCGGATTGTGCTTGTTGAAGATTTCGGGACCCATGGCTGCGGCAGTGATGGCTTGGGCTTCGATGTTGACGTCTCGTCGCTGCGCTGGGAGAACCGGGGAAAACCGCCACGGGAGTCGACATTAAAGCGGCAGAGGTGATGGCAGCACTTCGTACTTGGTTTGCTTGAGAAGAACCTTGTGATGTATGCTCCGCGCATGGTTCAATGATGGACTGTATCGACATCGCGGAGGCGTCCCAAGTCGATGTGTATTTCGTCGGTTGTGGACAGGTTTCTTCAGCTCTGAGAAATTCGACAGCATCATAAACGATCAGTCCTACCACCGCAACGTCAAGAGCAATCCCAACGCCAGGTCCGACTTTGCCGAAAAAATCCGTCAACTTCACGCGTTCCAAAGCAATGACTGCCGGAGTAATGAACCTCGTCAACACGGCTGTGGCGTCCTCCGCGCTGATTGCGGCCCTGACTCCGCTCGGCACGGTTTTGGCGGACTTCATATGGAGCGCCCTTGGAAGCTTGCCGGGGCGAGTCCAACCTTTCGGTGGAGGACTGCCAGGTCTCGGCGCATCCGGGAGAACGGGTTCCAGTAGTTCAGCTGGATCAATTTGGCCGAATTTTTCGATGTCGTTGTGCAACAGCAAGTCTGGGAGAGGGCTCAGATCACCTTCGGTCCATATGGTCATCGGTCGACGCTGCTCGTAACGCATGATTTGTTTATACAGTCCTTCGGGAGTCCGAACCCACTCTGCCATACCACGCGTCTCCCCTGGCTTGAGGCGGCCCCGAGTGAGCACGTTGTAAACGGACAGTTCCGGAGTTCCCTCGACAGGTAACATGACATTGCTCAAGACCATTGGCTCGATCACTTGAGTGGCAGCACCTTCCACCTGGATGACACGCATGACAGAGTTTCCCATAGCGTCGGTGGCTGAACCACACACGCTTGCACATCTTCCCATCTCGGCGCCCGCCTGCTCTCTTCGCACCTGTACAATAGATGAGCGGGAGCGAGAAAAGATGTCCATAGCTGGGCGGGGTTTCCAGAGCGCCGGAGGAGCATCAGTGCCACCATATGCTTGTATCAGCGCTGGTCTGGGTCTTGGCCGAATTTCCGGGCCACGTGGCGGTGCGAGAGAGGGTTCTTGGGGGCTCAGATCCCCTCCTTGAGGCGCTCTCGGTGCGATGGCAAACGCTTCTGGTTCAAAAGCTTTGGATGAATGGCTAGAATCTATCTGCCTGGGCGATCTGCTGGCCAGGCCGAGCGACTGCCGGGCAAATGTCGGATTGGCATGAACAGCCATGTTGGAGCTTGACAAATGGGTCCCATTGTTTGGCGTCTCTCCATCCCCCGTCTCAATGCCAACAAAAACGCCCAAATCCGTAGTCTGTAACACGCCGGCTTGATATCGGCGAGCCACGAAGACTCCTTCCGCCGTGTTGAAGAGTCGATAGCCCAGTTCTTCAACAGCAGGATTGGATCCAGGCGCCCCGACGCTCTCTAATCTCCCGTTGAGATGAAGAAGGCGGCCAGCTTCGAGATATGGGATGTCAAAGACTTTATCAGCGTCGACATCGTGGTCACTTGCCACGTCCGCAAGAAGCTTTGTTTCTTCGACTTGCTTTGCGATGACACCGTCCGCCAATGATCGCCAATCATTCCGCACATGCTTCTTCAGATCAACGTCATTCCAGGCATCTCCTCTGATCCCATCTCGTCCGTTTCGACTTCGCAATAAAATCTGATGTACAACGGTCGACTCATCCAGACCTTCGGGGATCGCATTTATGAAGTCCGCCATGAATTGTTGTCTCTTGATCGACATCGAGCATGAATATTCGTTCGCAATACAGATCCCTTCGAAGAGAAGTGCTTCCGTAAAGCTGGAAGCATTGCTCGTTCGGACTGCCTCCACAGTGGTCCTTATAGGCTTGGAGCCCCTGACCAATGCAGCCGTGAACCTTTCGTCGTTGAAAGAAAAGTTGTCGATCTCGTCTTGAAGCTTTGCGATTTCCAGCCGGGCTTTATCATCGTCTCCGCCTCCAGCGAAGTTCGACCCAAGTCTGAGTTCATAACTTTGAACAATAGCATCGCGTGCGGATTTCGTAGCTTTCAAAGAGAGGTCGCGGGCCCGGCAGATGATGTCGCCAGAAGCACATAGAAAGAGTCCTTCTTCGTAGATTACTTTCTGTGCCGCTGCATCAGGGAGACCGTCGAGGGCACGAGTGATCCAGTAGTCGTCCAGCATTTCCTTGGTTCTTTTGTCATCGCTTCGCACTGTTTGGAGTGATGGTCTCTCAGCGGCATGCCAGATGACTGGAAAGAAGAAGTGTTGCCAGTCCGACCAGGTGAAAAGCGATGCAAAAGCTCTAGTTGTGGCTACGGCGTCTGGCGACGCCTTTTGGAGCGTATTCGAGCGAACCAGGTCATCGCCGTGCGGGATTGAAGATTCCGAAAATGTAAATGCGGCACCGGGACCATTCTGGAGTGGGGAGCACAGCGCCAATTGCGTTGCAAGCAATACCGGCAATATCAGGCTGAGTACGGCCATGCTGCTCGAGCTGCTCATGCGGTTTTTGTTGGCTGGTCCGGTCTTGTGGCGGGTCGAGCTGATGAAGGTCACTGGCGGAAAAGAAACATCGATGCCGACGAAGCACATAAGTTGGGGCGTCCGAGTGATACCCACACAGCTCCCAACCTAGCTACCGTCACTAATAAGGTAAACAACTGAGTACTCTGCCATGGTGCAAGCAGCTTAGACTATACCGCCCATGCGCCGTGGCCCAGCGACTTTACCGTTAGTCACATGACGAGATATATGATGACTTGTGCCGTCAGTCCTCGTTGCATATCCTCAACAGGCGCAGACTTCCAGTGGTGTGCGAGAGTAAACTTGTGAAAGCTTCATGGCGGGAGTCGCAAGGACGACAGAATCTGCTGGTCGATACCATGGAACCCGCCGGACGGGAAGACGCTAGCCTCGCGAACAAGCCAAATGAGGACCTTGAATGCCTGGATTTCAAGACGGATCATGCTGTAGGTAAGTAACCTTGGGCGCAAGACAATCCGCAGGTCGTCCTAGCATGGCCCAATAGTCCCTACCGCGGACGGGCGATCTGTCCATGAAGTAATACTATGCTGTTGGCGCGCCCGAGCATCTTCGTGACGCAGCGGCTCGAAGCACACCGCCGTGGATCTGAATCCATGAGTAGTGTGTCATAGTCTCAGAGCTGGAGCTCTCGGCGCGTGATGTGTTTTCGAATGTAAAGTGGGAGAACCCAGGAGGTGAGGTGAGATTCGGTGCCGGTTTAAATTTGGCCGTGCCAAGGTCAACGGTACTGTCTCCGAGCGAGTGATTTCTACACCGTCAACTAGATAGCTATTTGCTAACATATATATGTACGGCTAAGTAGCATGTCTGGTCAAGCTACCGGGGACAACATTAGCGGGACAGGTAAAGTGGCAGGACATGCTAAATCGCCGTACAGGTAAGCCAACACGACATGCTGGAGAAATTGCATTAGTCTTCCGTCAGACCAACATACCTCCCTCCATGGTAGCGTTCCAGCTACTACGTCCACCTCAGCCAGCGGCGAAGATCCTTTGGCGCCCAGCCAGAGATCCTGCGATGGTCATGCGATGCCAAACAAACAAGAGCCAAGGTGCAGCAAGGACGGACCAGTCAAATTCTGGTGAGGAAGTGGTCCTTCTCCTGCACGACCACGGATCACTATATCTACTTTGCCATATCATCGGCTTACTATTGCCTCTTGTAGCGCACGGCAGCATGACGACAGCTAGGTCGTTGAAGACCCAGCTTCGAGTGAGCGTCCTCAAGTCCATATATACCCCATGTGCTTCGTCCGTCGACCTTCACACCACATCTTTCCAATATCGAAATCATGCGTTTCCTTACCCACCTCATGCTCGCAACAGCCCTAGTTGCGGCAGCCCCGACCGATGACTCTCCCAACGCAGCCGCCGACAATGCGCTCGACATCGCGCCCCGCGACTTGGTGTCCGTCCACAGCAGCGAGGGCTCCATGGCCAGCGAGATCGACGCAGCATCAGACGATTCCATAGTCACTGACGATCTCGCGGAAGTCAACAACCCCAGCAATGCGGACGATGCTGAGCACCGCCACCCGAAGCACCCAGCTACCAACGACGCATGCACCAAAGACGAGGTTGGTTGCGGCGGAGGTGGAGAGGTCCTTACCTTGATGTTTCCCATCATCGGGATCATCAAGGGAATCCTCCACCACCACAGAGATAGGCTCACACTCTATCGTTTCGACGTGAGTAAAACTTCCGAAATTGTCTTCTTACAATTCTGACAAGTCAAAGGCACCCTGCGAGGGCGACGGAGGAAAGCAAATTCACGATTCAGACCACCTGGAAAAGGGAAAGTGCAAAGACTGGGAGAAGGCTCCAGACGGCCCAATGTCCATGAACTACATCTTGCCGAAGAACAAAGCTTTCAACCACTGCAACATCTACATGTTTCAGCAGCACCATTGCAAAGGCGAACCTTTCAATGGTAAATACCCCGAGTCCTCATATGTGGCCGATCTACTTGCTGATTCGTTCTGCAGTCCTCTATGGGAGGGACGACGTCCACGGCAACTCAACCGTACAGACCTTGAATGCGCAAAACTACTGCCACGAAGTCAGCGGCATGAAGTCAATATCTATCGGACCTTGCAGCTAGGAGAGGCGCCATGGAAGCGCGAGGCCTGTCTGCCGGTGGAAGGACATAGTTTGTCCTTATTACATTGCCACTTTCGAGACATCGCGGCGACGATTCACTCCGGCATGACAAGTTCTGGGGGAACAAGATCAGTGGGACAGCAACCTGTACGCCTATCCACTGCGGCCTGCCCTCTTATCTGCACTTTTAGCAGGTCTCGCTACGCACGGCTAGGTAGCATGGCCTGTCGACTTGCCTGTATGGCTACCGAGCAAGTCCTAACAAATTACCTGTGTGCGTACCTGTACCACTATCCAATTGTCCTGCTAGACTACTTGCACGCCCACCTGTACGCTGACCTGTACGCCTATATGAACTACCTGTACGCCTATCTGTACGATCATCCGATTGTCCTGCTGCCTGCTGAAGTACTTGTATTACCGTTTAGCATGTCGTGATCTTAAACTTACTTTGTATGACTATGGAGCATGTCATGCTACCTTCCCTTTACGACGATCTAGCATGTTCTGCCGTCTTACCTGCACGACTGTCTACCTGTGCCGCTTACTTGTCCGCCCGGAAACGAGGCACGTCAATTGTGGTGTAGCAGCTTCGATGAGTTCTTGTATCGACTACCAATCCGCTGCTCAAGTGCGACGCCAGCTTTGCCTACTATGCTCTGGTCACACGAAATCGAAGGTATCTCCCGCCCCTTCTTGAAGCAAACCCTTGACTCTTTCTGTGCCAACAACTCGTTCCAACCTCAAAGCATCCCAGCGCCCAAATACACTCCTGACTTTCGCCTCCTCCGGTCCTATCTTGCCGTCATTCACACTAGAGCCCAGAAAGCCGCCAGCAACCTCATCGTAATAGACGGGAGAATCCGGCAGGCCATAGAAGACAACTCTCTTGACGCCTCGGATCTTCAGTCTGAAGAAGTGGTGAGCACGCTGCGTGTAGAGCAGAACCGTGAATCTGCCACTCAAGAAATGACTCCTCGCTCGCCGTTGGTCGGACACTGCGGAGTAGTCGTGAATGGCACCGAACGCAATGTTTTCCGTCAACGGCGACGTGGCGAAGAAGTTCCGTACTCGCAGGAAGTCGAAGTAGGTAGGTATGAAGACGAGAATGCCAGGGGCGTTGTCAGCCGGGCGAGGAAGTCGCATGAGAGAGGGCAAGATGGCGGTCGTAAAGTACTTGAATCGAGCCTCTGGGTCTGCCGCGGGTGTTGGAGAAGGGAAGCGAGAGAAGGTCTGCTTAATTCCTAGCGAGGACCCGGTGGTGAGAACGCCGGGTTGAGGCGGTGTAATCTTCGCCTTTGCCGATGTAGGCGTCAACGAGTTGTAAAGAGAGAGAATCTCCGGAGTGATGTATGCGGTCAATAGGACAGTCTGCCGCAGTGAGCTTGCATGGTTGTCCAGATACCATGATCGTACCCGGGAGAAATCGCAGTCGTGCGATTCTTTGAGTGGGAGATTGAGCTTGCTGAAGACTGTGGTGACATTCGTCCAGTTCTGTTGGCACATTGCATCGACCTGGTCGGCGATCACAAGTTCTATGGAGGATAAGAAGTCATGGTCTCGCTTCTTGACATCTTCGTGCTCGACAACACGTCGAAGGCCCAGGGGTGAAGCGAGAATGATGTCGGAGGCATAGAATGCGGAGTAGAACTTGAGAGTCTTCCGTGTGAATTTCAAGGCGGTCAGAAAAGAATTATCGTTGTTCCCTGCGAACAGCTCCTGGTAGTCTTCGGGCATGGTGCTGCTTTCGTCGATTGGAGCAGTAAAGGCGTCGTCGAAACGTTTACGATTCTCTTGCTGTTCCGGAGCGAACATAGCCACGATCGCATCGGCATATGCAACCGCCATTTGGCGAGTCTCAAGCAATATCAGAACTTTCGGGCGTACAAATCCTTGATCGCGACAGTCTAGGTCTTGCTGGGAGTCGGTCGCTGCGGCATGTCGGAGACGCTCATTGTTCTTGATGACCTTGTCTCGGCCTTTGAGCACATGGTTCACCGCGTGTAAACATGCCGTATTGCGCAGATCGCCTGCATTTCTAGGTGTTCTGTTCGCGACAAGCATATCGTTGTAGCTGAACATGAGCGACGCAATATTCCGATCCACTTCGGTGTTGAAGCTAAAGTGGCCTGATGCATTCTTTGCTAGCCGCTCTTTGAGAGGCAGTTGATCAACACTCGTCACCGCATATTTTCGCAATGGACTGGATTCGACGCAACGGGGTATCGAGATTGCTATCCGGGCAGCTTTTCCAATGGCATGTTGCTCCGTCCGCCATCCACCTGCCTCCACGGATTTCAGTCGCCTGGATAGCTCGTTGTAATCCGGATGGGCGAAATGCACCTCGTAAGGATCGTTGCTGTCTTCTTCGTCGTCCTCCACTCCTCCATCGTCCTCGACCTCTTCATCCTCGTCTGCGTCTGAGTCGCTGGAGTTGTCCACTTCTGGCTCGATGCCAACCTCATTGACCTCGGACTCTCTGTCGTCCTCAATTTTTCGACGCTTCGCCTTACGTTCTCCTGAGTCGTCCGATTGGTGGAAGGATTGAAGAAGAGCATTGTAAGCCTTGACTGTCGGCTTGACCTCCAATTCCTCCTCACTCTCGTCATCGTTGTCATCTTCCTCCTCGCCCTCCTCTTCTGCCTGCTCAATGTCGTCGCCACTATCATCCAAGTCTCTCACTCGCTGACTGTCGAACTTCTTGTAACCATTTCGAGTCCTGATTCCACTACGAGCGATCTTGCCGCTAGCGTGAGGGCCTCCTCTCGCTCCTCCTCTTCCGCCTCTGCCTCCTCGCCCACCGCGGCCGCCACGACCACCTCTTGAACCACCGCCTCGTCCACCTCTTCCGCGAAATGGTGCCATAATGTCAAACTGTAGTTGTCGCAAACTTTCACATGCGCATCTCTGGTTCTATAAAATTCAGCGGCCCGCTCCGTTGTCGATAAGGTATCGGATACTCAAATTTCAAGCCTTGGCGAGCCCGTGAGACTCGCACCGACGACACCACCACCCCTCACCTGCCCGGAGCGTACACTGGACGAATCGAACAAAACGCGAAGATGGGCGACAATTTCCTCCACCTTGCTAGACCGCTGGCCCCGGCCGCCATCTCGACCCAGCAGTCCACTGCTCCAGTCACTGTAACCGTACAACCGCAGGCTCTTTTCTCCATCCTCGATCACGCGTCTCGCCGACCCGCTGAGCAAGAACGCGTGATTGGGACGCTTCTTGGTGTGCGGTCAGAAGATGGCACCGAAGTCGAGATCCGAAACTGCTATGCGGTCCCCCACACCGAAACGGACGAGCAGGTCGAGGTCGACATGGACTACCAAAAGCGCATGCTCGAATTACACCTGAAGGCTTCCCCGAAGGAAGTACTGCTCGGCTGGTATGCTACCAGCAGCGAACTCAACACATTCTCCGCTCTCATCCAAAATTTCTACGGACAACAAGGCGAGGGCACATTCCCACACCCCGCCGTGCACCTCACTGTTTCTACTATCGCTGGTCAAGATGTCAAGGCGGAGACATACATCAGTGCGCCCATCGGAGTCACAGCAGAGCGCGCGGCCGACTCGTGTTTGTTCATCCCGGTGCCACACGAAATCAAGTACGGCGATGCGGAGAAGAGTGGGTTGGAGTTGATTGCAGGCGCGAAGGACAAGGAGGATCGATCACAGCTTCTGCAGACCGACATCGAGACATTGGAGCGCGCAATTGAGCAAGTGTTGGACATGCTCGATCGCGTGAGCAATTACGTGTCGAATGTCTTGGAAGAGGAAGTCGAGCCTAGCTCGGCACTTGGCCAATTCTTGATGAACACGCTCAGTCTCGCGCCAAAGGTCGATGCTGAGGATATTGAAAAGGACTTGTACGTGACATTTTCCAATAGCGATGATCCATACCGAGATACTGATCATTCCCAGCAACAACCACATCCAAGATGTCCTCCTTGTTTCCTACCTCGCCAACACGATCCGCACACAAATCGACCTCTCAAACCGACTGGCAACTGCCGCGCTGACAATGGGACCCGAAGGTGGCAACGCAGGCGAGAAGGATGGCAAGACGGACGGAAAGGACGGAGAGAGTGGTGGAAAGGGAGGCTCAGGCCAGCGCGGTGGACGCGACAATAACCAACGCTCAGGAGCCGGCCGCGGCGGTCGGCGCGGCGGCGAGCAGTAGAGGTGAAAAGGAGAAAGACTGCTCGGTCTGCGACGATACAGCAGATTGAGCGGCAGCATCTGTGTGACGAGGGTTGATAGGTGATCACAACGAGACGGCATAGATCGAGAAGGCGGAAAGCGACTAGATCCCGCCAACTCATATATTAGCGACAATTCGACATGGCGCCCAGTCGAGGCGCCCGATCTGACAATATCCCACGAATCACCCAGTGTATGCGGGAAACCATGGTAAAAAGCGATCTTTACTTTGCGAGTGCTGTTGAGGTGGTATATCTCGTAGAGCCCCTTCTTGTCTCCCCTGAAGCGCCAACTCACAGAAGCAGGCCGAAAGTCGACATGCACGCGCCGACTCGACAGATCCACAACTACATAACCTCGGTACACTAGCTGCGGAGGTGATCAGTTACTTCAGACTCGATTGAATGAAATGGAGCAAGAAAGCTGCCTTCGCAACGAACACGATTCATCATTGGGAAGCGTTCAAGCATTCCAAAGGCTCAGAAGCGGTTTAGCAGTGCTCCCTCAACGACACGAGACCTACTTTTGCTGGTAGTGTCCAAGAAAGATGACATCCCTACCGGACACCATGAATGCATGGCGGATGAGCTACGCAGATAAACCACCCATTGTCCGCCGCAAACTACCAGTCCCGGAGGCTGCACCAAATGGCCTCCTTGTCAAGCTACTAGCGATGGGCGTCTGCCACAGCGATTGTCTGATCCGCGATCGACCAGAAGCACCTCCAACATGGTCACCAGAATTCACACTAGGCCACGAAGGCGCTGGCGAAATCGTAGCGATCGGTTCGGACGTTTCTCAGGACGCATTCAACATAGGGGATCGTGTGGCGATCCACTGCGTACCTGGCTGTCAAGACTGCATTCCTTGCAACAACGGCTGGTCACAAGCTTGTAGAGAGCCCGGGAACGGTGGCTATGGTCTCGGAAGGGATGGGTTCTTTGCGGAGTACGTTGCTTGTCGAGCCGATGCTGCGGTCAAGGTTCCGGACGGTGTGAGGATTCAAGACGCAGCGGTCTCGCCGGATGCTTTGCTGACAGCTTATCATGCGGTCAAGCATACCGCGAATGTTCAGCCGGATGACACCATTGCAATCTTTGGTCTCGGAGGATTGGGACTGAATGGCGTTCAAGTTGCTCAGCACCTTGGGGTCAAGCGCATCATTGTCTGTGATAATCGACAAGATGCTGTCGACACAGCTGTGAAGCTGGGAATACCACGCGAAGATGCTTTCTGCACGGCAGATCCTACCTCAAAGCCGATATATGAGGTCCTGGCCGAGCAGGGTGTCGTAGTGGACACGGTTGTAGACTTTGTCGGCCATTCCGAGACAGTTCTGAACGCTCAGCTCACTGTCAAGCCGACAGGGACGATTGTGCTGGTGGGAGCGCTGAGCGAGCAGACGGCGATCTTGCCGGTGCTGATGATCTCACATGTCATAACGATCAAGGGGACGTTCTGCGGGACGGTGGAAGGGCTAAAGGAGTGTCTGGAGTTAGTTGCGCAGGGTGCAGTGACTCCAGAGGTCGAGCTAGGTTCGATCAACGATCTACCGCGGGTCTTGAGGGATCTGGACGATGGCAAGATCCGGGGGAGGAAAGTGTTGATGCCGGACTGGTCGAGTGAGGAATAATTGATCCGACGTCAAAATACATCGCTTATGCCGTACCAATGGACTTCTGAGCATGTCGCTGTAGATTGGTCGAACCAAGCCGAAGTGGAATGTTCGTCAGACGAGTCTGAAGCGAATCTCGGCCGAGCCAACGTGTAAATGATCTATACGGTCAAAATTGCGCTTTTTCTATGCTTTGCTTGTCTATCGACGACGAAGAAAAAGTCGCTTTAGCTCACTTGGGAGAGCGCCAGACTGAAGTTCACTTCGGTCAAGCACCTGTGCGGTATCTGGAGGTACTGTGGTGAGTAACCCTGAAATAATTCCGCGCGCGAGCATCCATTGACATTATATTCAGTTCGATCCACAGAAGCGACATCTTTTTGCCTTTTCTTGACCTGGTCTTTGTCATCCATGGACCATCGTTGTCCATTTTGGTCGGATCTCGTACATCTCGCATGAAATTAGAACCGTGGCTTCCTTCTTAGCAGAAGACCCGACGCACAGCATATATCTCCGATGCATTCACGTTGCGCGGGGCTGCAGTAGTAGTGTGCCACGTAGATGCCACGCCGCGGCGGAGCGGCTCCGCGATGCACGGCAAGTCGTATCGACTATCGAGACCTTGAATTGTCTCGTCTTCCTCGTATTTTGCGCAGCAATGCCGGGAATATGCGAAGGAGACGTGGGACGCATGCCGACAACGTCGAGTCATCTTCAACGTTTCCATGGCGGTCCATCCAATCGGCAGAGTACGGACGTCGCGCGTTCTGCTGAACTACGCGATGAAGTATCTGCCAGAGAAGAAGAACAAAGCTGATGCCAGCAGGGAGCCCGACAAGTGTCTATATTCGAGCAGGAAGAGCAGGCTAGGAACTTGGTACGAGTCTACTGCGACGATTGTTACGCTTAACTACTTGGAAGGAGGGCTGCAGCTGTACTTCTTAATTGAAGTTGATGTGCCCTGCCGGTAATAGCAGCATCGTAACTGCACGATTGCCGAAACTTCTGCAGGATGTGACCAGAATCAATTCCACAACAGTTTACACCAGGTTGAGGCTGTTTTCGGTGTAATCCTGCAGCACAACAGCCTCGCGACCCCAGGATCCGATTCAACAAAAACGACAAGTCGCCGCGACCGATTGAAGCGGAGCATTGGACGTTGATATGAGATCGTAGCGGGTATTTCGAGGTCTATCGCCAGACATCACTCATGATCTCAGAATAGTCAAATCGCAACCACGCGCGCGCCAGACACGACGTCAGACCACTGTGAAACAGCCACCTGAGACGTCCTCAATCGCAATATGCTTCTGCCAGGAATTAAACATGAAGGCAGGCGCGCGTGCGCTAGCCACTCCATGGCAGCCCTGTTCCTGCGTTGACAGGTACCGCTGTCTCTGTCAACCAATAGCAGACTGTATCCCCGCCGACCCTGGACATGCACTGAGAGCCGCATGCACATCTCGGCGCGAGTCACGACTTCAAATTCGCGCGACCTGAACGTATGCGATGGATCGTGCGGAATGAGATCGAGCAGACAGATGCCGATTGTACCGGACACGAACGCAAGCAGCGATCATCCGAGCTGTTAGTTCAAATCTCCCCTACACTGCTTCTCAGACACTGGCTGCCGAGCACGAACAGGGACATCCCATGAGCGCTGCATGGGCAACCCGACAAGCGTTGCAGCGCCACTGGCCGACCTCTCCGTCCGAAGCGAGACTTGTCGTGAGATGTGCCCTGTGCATTATTTGACCGGACCGTGAGGGCGCCATCCATTCTGGTCTTTTCCTTTCAACACCTCCCTTTCCTACAACAATACCCTGCCTACTTGCGTGCGGCAACTTTCATCACTCTTCTCAGGCTTCGTTGATGCGTGCTCCACTCTGAGCTCGTTTACATTCGTTCTATTGAAGCAGCAACACTCGTTCATACTGCTCAACATGAAGCTCCTTTTCATTGTTTCTTTCGTTTCGTTGGCCTGCACCTCCGGGCTCGCCGCTCCTTTGGACCATGAAGACCACAGCATTTTGGTGGAGCGACAATCCGGCATTGTCGTGACCTCTGGCGCGCAAGGAAACATTGAGCCTCGATTCGAAATGCGCGATTTGAAGGCTCAAAAACCAGAGCAGTGGACGCTATTCATTCTCGCAATGTCGCAATGGCAACAACAGTCACAGGGCAGCTCAACATCATACTTTGGCATTTCCAGCATCCACGGCGTGCCCCGAGACAATTACAACGGCGTTTCACAGTGCAGCTCATGCGGTGATACCGATGGATACTGCACCCACGACTCCATCCTCTTTCCCGCTTGGCATCGTACCTACATGGCGCTGTTCGAGCAGGAATTCATCAAGATTGCGAAGAACATTGCCAACTCTTTCCCAGCCTCGAGGAGACAGACCATGGTCAATGCGGCCAACACGATTCGCTTTCCTTACTGGGACTGGGCGAGACTTCCACCGAGTGGCCTCCCGTCGCTGCCTTATATGCTCAGCGACTCATCGGTGACGGTCGACACTCCAAACGGTCGACAAACAATCGCCAATCCGCTCTCCGGCTATCATTTCTCGGATGTCAGCCAAATGCAATACATGCCGTTCACTACATGGCAACGAACCTACCGCTACCCGAGCGACAACAGCGTCAACGCCGTCAGCAACATTCGTGCCTGCGCCGACGCTATGAGCAACACTCGCCGCAGTCTTCAAGACCAGGTCTACAATCTGCTCACACAGTGCTCGAGCTACCCAGACTTCAGCAACGATGACTCTCGCTCGAGCTCGAGACAATGCTCGAACAGCATCGAGGGCGTCCACAATACCGTCCACACTACTATTGGCGGCTTCGGAGGAAATGGTGTCAGCGGTGGGCACATGACGTACCTTCCATTGGCTTCTTTCGAACCGATCTTCTGGGTCCACCACTGCAACATCGACCGCTTGTTCGCTCTCTGGCAGATGATCAACCCCGACTCGTACGGAGGCTCACAAGTGGCTCCTCACAGCACGTGGACTATTCCGCAGGGCTCAACACAGGATGAGAACTCGCCATTGACTCCATTCTACCGCGACACCAACGGCAATTTCTGGACAACCAACGACGTCCGTGACTTTGCCAACACGTTCCGCTACACATACCCGGAGATCTCAGGTGGCCGCAACGGCGTCATCGCGGCCGTGAACAGACTATACGGACCCAATGCCTCGAACCGTAAGCGTGATGCCGCGCCTCAAGCCGGTAGCATCCTTCAGGGCCTCGGCGGTAGCCCCAGCTACCAGAGCAAGGGTGCCAGCAGCAGTGGATCCAGTGGTGCTACCCCAAGTGGTGGCAGTGCTCCCGATGGTCTCGGTGGCGGTCTCGGCGGCCTCGCGAGTGGTATTGGCAGCACTCTCAGTGGAACTATCAATGATGTGCTTTCCGGCAACCCATTCGCGGCCGCCAATGGCAGCCACTTCCAGTACGTCGCCAACATCCAGACACCTCGCTACGCTTTGGGAGGATCTTATTCGATCTATGCCTTCAACGGAAACCCTACCACCGAGGACCCCACGCAGTGGATCTTCGACAAGAACCTGATTGGTCCGATGGGTGTCATGGCGAAGGAGGGAATGGAAGACAGCAAAGTCATCACCAGTGGCTCCATTCCTCTCACACGTGCTCTGCAAAACATTGTCGGTACTCAAGGTGGCCTCCTCGCCAACCTGGCGGAAGCTCTGGTCGTACCATTCTTGGCACTGAACCTCAAATGGAGGATTCAAGGGCCCAACGGAGAGAGTGTCGACCCTGCCTGTCTCCCGGGTTTCGTTTTCGAGGTCGTCACAACGACCGCTCAGCAACCGTCCAGCGATAGCGAGCTCCCAATCTTCTCAGAATTCCTGCCTCTCCTCGATGTCACGTCAGGCAAGGCGGGAGGTGCGAACGAGTCTACGTCGCCGCCCGTATACTAGATGGAGGATCAAGATTCACAAATTCACACAGAAGCGAATAATCTTTAGTACTCTAATTGGACGGCAGGCTTTTGGCTCCCTACCCCAGCTTCTCTCATCTTCGCGAAAAGACCAGGGCGTTTGTTCACACTTGTGCAAGAGGTTCGAGACAAAAAATGACCAAAAATATTCCTTTGCTTCGTTCGGCAGGGGCTTCGCCGTTGCGACGACTTCACGACCAGGAACAGCTTAATCATCGGCAAGAGACGGTGTATACAGTTCGCGTTGTCAACTTCAGATATCCGAAATACATTGTTCAATTGATTGCTCCGTACTGTACGCGCAAGCACATCGTGAACCATGTGGCTGTGTGTACATGGGTTGAAATGAACAATTTCCATCCCGGATCCTCCTCACAAGGGTCGTTGGCAAACATAGCCTGCCTTCAATCTGATCTGCTGACGGCTTGGCGTAAGCAACAAGATTGGGACCTCGTGTGCACAAGGATGCATCAGTGCCGCCATTTGAGGATATACAGAAGTATAACGTGCTGCTTTTCCTTGTGATTCGATCGCTGTTTCGAGCTCGATAGCACGGTCACACTTCAGGAGGATTCCGACGAAGGCCCGATGCTCAAGACAACCAGAGCCGAGGACTTTCGCGAAGTACGAATACGGACAGTGCTTCCATGTGGCATTTGCCATATCGATCACACCACTCGAAGATCCCCGCCAAACGAGAGCGCGGCATGAATGTGACGACTTCGCCGGTCAAAGCTTGGCGGAGATTAGCTGGTGCTTGGTACAGCGCACGACTCGTGCAGTCATGCTGCTGATCGTTACGCCTGGAATTCAACGGCGTAGAACGTCTCGCATCGCTATGCGTGTGGTGCTGGTGGCTGATATTGTTGGAACCGACATCGTCAAGGTCATGCGCGGAGCTGTGTTGCTTTATTGAGAGAGGAGTCGCTGGTATCGAGATGGCCTTCGCGATGAGGGTGTACTGGAAGGCTGCATCGATTTTCATTAAATGTAACCTCGAAGTGGACGACAAGGATGGATCTCACAGGTTGCATCCGGCCGACAATCTACTCCAACGTCACTGTAAAATATCTGCGAAGAGGCAGGTTGACGCTGAGACAATCGTAGAGGGCGTGAGGTTGGCTTTGGGCTTCATGGTCATGCAAGGGATCCGGCGAAGGTCGCACAAAAGCGATGCCACGCCGCCGATCGACCGGTACTTGGTGGCGTCCTTCAAGTCGTCTCGATTCTCAAACCGATCCTGTTGGTCGTCCTCTGCTTTGAGCCTGGTCAGGTGCGCAATAGCGAGACTGGCAAAACATCGTTGAAGCGTCTACTCAGACCGAAATTAGGAGGAGGTTGTGATGCTTCTTCGCAGAACGTTCGGCAGAGACAGGGTGTCCACCTTACTGCGTGGCGCCTACGATCCAGTCCAGTATATAGCTCGGTTTCAGCGAAAGTTCGCCGCGCAAAGCACCACGCAGTGCGGATGAAGAGAATGGCTTGCCGCGTGAGCGTGTGTTCGGCCTCTCCCAGAAATTGTGGGAATTTTCATTCACGAACGTGTTGCGATGATCGTTATGTTCGTGCTCTTGTACTCAGCGAGCGGACCAAGAGCGTCTCAATCCTCCTCAGAGCTGTCGCTGTCACTTCCACGCCGTCGCTTCTCTCCAGTCGAAACTCCTCGATGAGGCTGCGCGGGCTGTGGCCCTCTTTTCTGGAACACATAGCTCCTCGCCTCCCTCTCCTCACCTTTCCAGCCTCCTCCACCTTCAATATTGCCCAGCGTCCTCGCATGGCTGTACCCAGGATAAGCCTCCGCCATGAACTTGAAGCTTCTTCGAACCTCGAGTCCGGTATGCCGGCCTAGGTCTCGAACATTCCACAAGGTGTACGGCTCGCCTTCGAACAATGTGACAACGATAGTCCCCTCGGGTGCAAGTAATTCCATCGCGGCGTTGAAGAACTTCACGAGCAGTTCCTGGTTGAATCGTACCTGTCGATTAACGTCCTTGCTCTTGCCGCCGACGTGTGGAAAATTGAATACGATGACATCGAACCGTCCGCCTCCATGCTTCTTCAATGCCTTGATTTTGTCCAGCTTCGTAGCATCGATCCCGCAGTGGACCGTTTGTCCTTCGTCTTCGAGATATTTGACATGCTCTTCTGCTTGTGGCTTGTACTTTTCATACAGCTCTTCCTGGCGGTCGAAACACGTAGCCGTCACATCGCAGCATCCATGATGTTCTACAATCGATTTGGCGAAAGACAAGTCGCCCTCGCCAATTAGCAATATGCGATCTTCGGCTTGGAAAGGGATCGTCGGTTCGATTTTCTTAGGTGTAGGCTGTGTGGACTTGTTTGGTTTACCGGGTTTCGATGTGTTCTGTGACTTGCCATGTCGCACTTTGGCAGCGCTCTTGGAGTCTGCGTGAAGAGCATGGACTCTCTGCTTCTTATTCTTGGCCATGGCGACAGGCCACCTCAAACGCGATCTGTGAAAGGTTCGCATGCGACGAAGAAAGCGCGGCACGGCGCGGCTCGTCGGCTATCTAGAACTACCTCCTAGCGGCTTCACACGTATACCGCATACAACATATGTTCAAGTCTCTTGCGTCTTCATGCTTTCAACGCGTTCTTGATGTGCCTGCCGTATTGTGGCTCTGGAAGTGCTTCAAACACACGTGTCAGATCTTTGGTCCAGACATGGCATGGATTGGTCAATCAGAGCTCAGGCTATCCGTCAAGCTGCAACGGACGACGGAAGATCGAGAAGCATAGCCCGTGTTCTACTCTGCGATATCGCCACGACAAGTCGTATACGAGCCACCAAAGACCGGACTTAATACTACCTCCCTCTCAGTGCGCTCCTTCCAAAGCTCGAATTCGATATGCAGGTGCGGAATTCGAGCTAAGGAATCTATCTGAACAGCGGAAAACTCTTCGATCCGGAGCAGAAAGGGTTGCAAAGGAGATAGACTTCATACTTCGTCGGAGGTTTTCAATCGAGCAATTGCATCAAGATCTCGTTCGCAAGGGCTGCGGTGGCCAAGAAGACTCCATCGTGCTGCTTCTTCCCTGCCTTCGAACAAAAGGATGCGCATCGCTCCGTTCATATTCTATATGCCCTTCCGACGGGTACAACGAATCGAGCAAGCGAGACCCACGCTTCAATCATGAGGTCCAGATGCAAGGCCGATCTTCGCTGCTACAGGCGCCATCGCCATTGTCAGCGCTCTCCCCCAAGATGGACCTCAGGATCGATGGTTCTCACCTCTTGCCGTTGCACATTCAGTGCTTTGCCAGATCGAGACGACATTAGGCGATGAGGCAGCCACCCTCCGAATGACCCCAAAATTGAGCAACTTGCCGAGAGTGGGACCTCAGACTGCACTGCCTGACAAAGTCCGGGAGATTTTCAGTTGGGATACAGCATTCGGTGTCGTCCAACTGCGTCGGGAAGACGTGCACAAAAGTACGGGCACTGTTTCTTACGTATTCGCCTTTTGCGTCCGTGCAAACACCTTTAGAGTTCATCGTCATTGATTGAGCAGTGTACCTTGAGGTATTAATGCTGGTCCCCTAATACTCCCGTCACGGCCGTAGCGATAAGAAAGATTGCAGTGGGCTGCATCGTAGTGTCGTCTTGCGATGCGTAGGTGTCGGGCAAACTTGATGTGGTGCGGAGTTGATGTTGGGTCTTGTGAAGGTGCAATGAGCATAACTGTGAATGAAAAGGGCAAGGGCAGCTCTTTATATCTGCAGCGGTGTGCACCGACCGGAGGTTAGCTGGCGGTGAATAGACTGCGAGGCCAACGAAGTACATTGTGAGATTCGACACAGACCTTCGGAACCACCTCGCGTGTCCCTTCAATCGAGCCTCTGCAGCTCCTCTGGCAGGGCTGGTGACAGGTGTTGGCGGAAGGGCGATTGTGTCCACGTTCGTCGCGTCTGGAATCGGTAGAAGCTGGTCAAAACGCTTCGGCTGCGGCCGCAACAACCCCGTCACGAGCCCGCTCGTCATCAACATGTGAAGCTCGAAAAGCTCGAGCTGACAGCTCTCGTTGCCTTCTACTCTCCTCACGACACCGACCTCCCCACCATGGCCGCCCTCCGCCGAACCTTCAAATATCCCAGCGAGTCACTTACCTCCTCAGACGACGAGCTCGACGAAGAACATCAAGAACGCCTCATCTCCACCCTCCGAACCGAGGACGCGGCCAAAAACACCCTCTATCGGCGCCTCTTCCTCGCCCTCCCTCTTCTATCTGTCTTATTCTACCTCTATGCCTTCGTCACCGCCTCACTAGCTCGACAGCGACTTATTGCGTTGCTCAGCCTGTCCAGTCTAGCATGCACAGCGTACATCCTCGAGTTCATGCCACTTGAGACGCCGGATCACAAGGGCAAGAGGGCGATGTACAAAGTGGAGGCGGCAAAGGGACCGTTGGAGAGATACCTGGTCTGGTTGAATGCAGGTCTTGTAGGATTGCTGGAACTGGCGGCTTTATTGAGTTGGGGTCGAGGAGAAATAGACGATGCGTGGAGAGAGTCGCTGGCAGGAATCGTCTTTGCATTGGCCATGTTCGCCAGATGGCAGCTTGCTCCGCTGGATTTGGAAGAGTTACAGCACGCAAGGTACGAGCTGAAGGGAGCATGAGGACTTTGCAGGCTTCAGATGGACCAAGATGGAAACTTTTCATCCCCATTCCGAGGCGAGGCGTTGTCGCTCATTCTATCTACCATGGCCGACCCTTGGCCATATCGCTGGTCTCACTTCATGCCACGATCTTCGATGCATCGATGGCTACCTCCCACCCACCAATAGCGCCTCGCTCATCAAACACAGAGCCTCCCAAGGCGCAGCCCCTCTATTATTGCTCAACCGTGTCCTTGAACCTGAGCACAGCGTTGCTCGCCAGCAGTCCATCCGCTCCCTTCGGAAGACCTAGCACACTCGCCGGCCGAGTGCGCACGAAATCGTGGCTGTAATCAGCAATGAGCACAAGTCCCGCCTCTTTGACGGAAGAAACGAGGGCCGGCACCAGCTCGAGCAAGCGAGAGGTGCAGATGAGGCCCATGAAGTTGTTGCTTTGCGCTATTCGGACGGACTCTTTAATGGACATGTCGGTGCGGCCGCAGTTGGCGACAATGTTCTGGCTGGATCGGCGTTGGCTATTTGTGATGGGTGCCACGCCTAGCTCGTTGCATAGAAGTACGGGATCTGGAAGGAGGGTCAGCGTATGCCGCGAGAGATCATGCGTTTTCGATACGCACAGTTCGGCTGCTTCCAGTTCAAAGCAGTACAGATGTCTGCGTTGTAACTGGAGAACACAAAGTTTCTTTGCGGGCCGTCCTTTGACTCTCGAAGTTGTCTCGCATGCTCGAAGACCACCTTGAGTACACCATCAACAACAGCGTTGACGTTCTGAGTTGGTCCAAGCTGAGCCTTCTCCTCTTCCGCGGGGGAAGGGTAACAGACATGAATCTCTAGATGCAAGTCCGCCGGCAGCAGAGCCAGAGTGTCGGCGAGCGACACATACGATCGAGCAATCTGGCGTTGGGTGGTTGCCAGATCTTCTCGATCGATGCCAGCAGCAACAAGGTTCTGCAGGACACCTTGACCTCGACCCATCTCAATGCCAGCCGCCTGAAACTCGCGGTAGGTCAGCCTACTCACTAAGTCGTTACGACTGCTCGGCAATGCCCATTCGTTGTGAAGCACGGGCACGCCATCTCGTGTAACCTGCACGAACAGTCTCATGAAGTCGCCAGAAAGACTGCTGCCGGTGATGAGGTTACTTGGGTGATCGTCGTATTGGCTCGTTGCCTTCCAGTACGTCGCAAAATGCGTGATCTCGAGCGGTATCCCATGAAAAGGTGTGACCACCTGGTAGCGGAAGCTGATACGTCCAATCGCACGAAGCCGCGGATCGAACATCTCCAGGTGCCACTTTCCAGAGCTGCTTGCTTTGCCGGTGAAGACACGACTTGAAGCAGCAGCGCGAGCGATGACTTTGCTGCCGAACGTCGGGTAAATGTCAAAGTCGATGCTGAACGCTTCGAGATTTTCAATCTGAAAGGAGATGTTCTTGAAATCATCTTGTACCGGCAAAGGCAGGTTCCGCGGGATGAGATCAGACGATTTGGAAGAAATGGTCAAACGAGCTGCCGGATACTTCGTATCGCCATAGAACTCAATCGCATCGCAGCCCAGGTCCCCAAAGGACAACAAAATGAAGGTCTTGGTGGTATCGAGAAAGTTGTGGCCGTAGCGCCTCAATGGGATGATGGGTGGCGGTAACGACAGATCTGGTATCATCTCTGAATCCAAGTTGTTCAAGTCCGGGATCGCGGCAGCTGGTGTCATTCCGGTCAGCGCGGGAGGCCCATTAATTGCTGGCACAGCGCGTTGTGAGGTATTCGCCGCGGCACAAGCCTGTGCAAGCAATTGCATGCAATCAAGATGGCCTTCCCACGCCGCGTAGTACATTGCAGGAAGGTCTTTCTCGTCCACAGCTGCAGCATGAACGTTAAACTCTAGCAATTGACGCAAGCAATGCAAGTGACCTTCCGATGCGGCATGGAATATCGGCGTCCACTGGTATAGCTTGTCCGGTTGATCCATGTCCACCCCAAAGTCTTTCAACATGACGAGGATTTTGTCGTCTCTACCAAACCGAGCCGTCAGGTGTTGCGGGAACAAGCCTTCTGCATCGGGAATGATCTTTGGTCGGCATTGGAGGATCTGTTCAACGATTGGCACGGATCCATACTGGCACGCCAGGCTCAGGGGGATGTGATCGGTGCTACCCGTTGGGTCGACGATGGCGCCAGCTCTCAGCATTTCCTGGACACTTTCCAGCCGAGAATGCACGATCGCATGAACAAGTGGTGTGAAGTTGTCAAGATCCTTCAGATCGACGGTGTCTGGCGCTGATGCGAGCAATATCTTGACCATCTCGGCCCGTCCGTGCATGCAAGCATGATGAAGCGGGATTCGGCCGTACACATCCGGGGAGCGTATGTTTGCACCTCTTGCCAATGCCACGTTGAGTATGCTGGTCTTCCCGTTGACTGCCGCTTCGTGGAGGCAATTCCTCTCATTGATAGGATCGGCGTAGTTGAAGTCCACCAAATTGGTCTCGTATAGGACGTCCTGAGCACTCTGGGTAGCAGTGTTGACGGTATTGAGGAAGATCCGGCTGATGCGTTCCTTGGCCTCTTCGCTAGCTGCTGTTCGAGCAGACCACTCGCGTACGAGCGTTGTGTTCCCAGCATTGATGGCCTGTATCACCTGGTTTTCGATCTCATCATCTTGTCCCACAGACTGCACCCGATTCTCAAGCTCCACGGCCGGTGTATAAGCAATCTTCTCTCCTTCTGCCCACGCCTGAAGTTCGAGTAGTCCGGTTGTGGCTTGGTCCGACAAATCGCTGATGACATCGCGGTTGAAGCAGGGTTGCACGTCGACGGCTCTCGAGAGGTATAGTTCCTTGGTTCGCGACTGGGTCAAGATTAGCATTGCGACCTTACAGGCAAGTGATCGAACGGATGCACCTTTGACGTCTTGTCCCACTGCTAGATGTCAGCTTAGAGCAATGCTACAATAATATGACAACACAAAACCTTTTTCAATATCTTCGAGAACGCAGTCTGGTTGACCTCGACGAACTGTTGGAGCTTGTCCAGATCGTTGCTGAATAGTCGGAAGCCTTCATCGAGGGTCACATAGCTCGAGGAGAGCTTCGAGGCTGTTGTTCCTCGCGATTGAAGACCTTTCTTCTTGTCCAACAGCGTCCGTAGTCGAAGTTTGAGCTGTTAACTTGTGAGCCAATGGCTTTTGTCCAGCTCTCAATCAACCGACCTCAGCCTCCTTTTGTAGATAGAAGATGTTGACTTTCTCCAGCTCTCTCTCCAATCTGAAAAAGAAAGTGGCCTTATTCGCCTGTAGTAAGGTTTGTGAGTCCTGAGCTCCTCCATCGCCGTTCTTGTGCACTGCAGACAACACTGGTGTTGCGCTCAGCTTCTTGATGAGCTTCTTGAGAGCCTTGTAGTCCACAAAGCTCGCCGCATACTCGGGTATGTCAAGCTGGCGCTTCTGAATGTGCTTGCCGAACTTCCTGTTGGCCGACGCTCGTCAGCATCCTGACCATTGATCCTGAGTAGCAGCATTGGCCAGGAACGTACATGGTGGCAACGCAACTCGAGGATCGGGCAAGCCTTGCGTAGCGGTACGGACGAGATCAGTGTTATCTGACGCTCGTGGATGGTGGGTGGATATGGTTCGAGGAATAGGTCGACATTGCGTCCGGACTGTTCAGAAAGCGATCATTGCCGAGCAATGGCCAGGCCCGTGTCGCGAGAGACGCGGTGTTGAAGAGTCGTGGTTGTTGCTCGAGTGAAGTTCTCCAGCAGCGACGTAAGAAGCAGCAGTACGTCTGTCGTCACATGCAACCCCGACTCTGAGGTGCTTGCCGACGAGGTGGGGGCAGCTGGAGGGGCGGGCAGGGACGTCGGCGGCGCAAAACTTCACGATTGGCCGCACAGAGATTGAGCAACAGCACCAGCGCGACCCTACGGTGCAACGAGTGCGGTCATAAAATCATCAAACGCGTCTGTAAAAGCACAAGCGAATCGCGACGAAGGCATCATGCACGTGTGTGCCCGTGCAGGTGAGCTAAAGCACTGTCGGCTAAATGCTTGTAGCCCGGCGGCATTTGGAATAGGATTGCCAAGAAGAGATATGGCTTCGAATACATGCTCGACTATTTACGATGCATAGTCCTTCAGGTCTTAACGCATCGCCCTATAAGAACGCCCGCCTTACAAGAACGCCCGCCCACTTCCACTCGACCTCTGCGTAGCGAGGCCGTCAGGATCCACATCAACCCACTGCTCACTGCCGCCAGTTGTGTGCTCCTGCTGCGCCTTCATGCTGCTGAACCTCGTGCCCCCATCTACCTCTACACTGACCGGCCGCTGGACATTCGTGCGGGCATATCGCGGTTTGGGAGCCGTTTGCATACTGTCTGCACTGACGAGGCTGAGTGGCTCGCTGAGAAGACCCTTTCGCGGCGGCTTTCGGCCTTTTCGAGAGCCCAGGGGTGAAGAGCGATCGATGATGGGGGTTTGTACGTGCGATGCCAGTGGAGAGGACGCACGCTTTGCCTTGTGTACTTTCCACTGCTGTCGCGGGGTGTCTCCTGCTGTAGAATGAAGGGAAGAGCCATGCGGCGGTGCAGGCGGCGGAGGCGGCGGAGTGGGCGAGGCCTCTCCCGGGAGCACAAAGTTGCGTTCGTTTCGAGGTTTGGGTAGGTCCTTGATCCACTCCTCATCGTCGTCGTTGCTTGATTCGGACGTCGTTGTGAAGTTTGAACTGGACATATTCCCTGTAGCTTGTTCGTCGTCCGCATCCATAGTTGTTCGGGTCATTGCTCGTGGGTAGTTGGGAGCGAACACTGATCGGAACCTTTGGCTCAAACGTTTCGACTCGTGTTGACTGAGCTCGAGAGACGACGACTCCGAGTACGTCTCCAGCACTGGTACCGAAGGCCTCACACTTGCCGCAGACGACATGAGCGTGGATGACCTGCCGTTCTGTCTGGCGTTGATCGATGACTGTCGAGATGCGTTGGCGAAGAAACCACTCTGTACGCTCTTGCTTGGTCGGTTCCGTAAGAAGGATCGTCGCTTTTCTTCGAAAATTCTCAAGGCGTTCGCACTGTCGCTCTGAGCAACCTCCCGAATAGTGCTGTCCTTCATACTTCTTCGTTTCTCCGCTGCAAGGACCAGTAACGGATTTCCCGGTGTCGAAGCTGATGGAGGCCGTGGGAACTCGCTAGCTTGCGTCGTTTGAGTCGACAGTACGCTTGTCCCTCGTGTGCTGCAGGACGCCATACTACCACCTTCTCTTGCGGGTGATAGTCCGAATGTACTCCTCACTCTACGAATTCGAGCATTTTGTCTCGATGAGTGCCGTGCCATGCCACCTGTCGCTGTTCTTGCGAGCACATCACTTTGTCGGGTCCGATCGTACAAGCGGCTCGATGCCCGCTTGCTAGGCGATTCATCAGAACGCTCCCTTGACATTTGCGCCATCTCAGCTGCTGGTACAAAGCTATCGTGTGGTGCCGACAGAGCTGCAGAAGCTTGACCCCACTCTGGTATATTGGCATCCGCCCTGATCATGTCCTCTCCCATGCCCATGGACGAAGCGATACTGATCTTCGAAAATCGGTTCGAGAACTTCGATCTGCGCTTGCCTGATTGAGATGGCAAATCAAGAGCCCCAATTTGTGGTGCAGAATGATTCCTCCAAGGCTGTATGGTATCTCTGTCTTCGCTTTCCATGCTCTCGTGAACGTTGCGTTCCACGTCGGTCTGTCCACTGATGGCATTGCTATCAGGTGATCGCAAGGGGCGAGATATGGTCTCTTTCTTTGGGGTGTGTTCAATGTCTTGTCTCCTGCGCCTTCTTCGGCAGCAGAACCATGTAGCCAATATCAACAGCGCACTGACCAAAAAGCAGAGTATGACAATCACCGCGATCAATCCCGGCGTCATGCGGTCGCTGCGCTCAGATGAGTCTGCCGCTGCGGTAGGCGTGGCGCTCGGTCTCATTGTCGCAGTTGTGCTTGCTCGCGTCGGAGTTGGTATCGTGCTGCTGGCAGCTTTGATCTCGATTGTAAAGACCTGAGTGTCGCGTGCATCTCCTGTAGGCGATTTTGCAAGTAATGTGGCTTTAATCTCACCAGGCTTTGCAGAGATCGGTATCTCACCCTCTAGCGTCTTCGTGCTGTCGTCAAACTGGAACCAAGTGATAGAGGGTGGAAACGTGATGCTAAGATCCACATCTTCTTGCGTGAGTAGCGAACTCGGGAATCGATGGCTCATTCGTTCTCCCGCTCGAGCCACGATGCTGCCAGCTTCGCCATCGAACAAGGTCACATTCCCAGCAATCAAATGTATCGTTGCAGTCGCAGAGTTGCCCAATTTATCCACGACTGATACCGTAACGCTTTGCGTCGTCACACTCGTTGGCGTCTTCCCGGTGATCGCCAAGGTATCTGCATTCAGAGCCATCCAAGAAGGCAACTGGGCTCCTGCGCTCTCGAGCTCCCCGGGGCTCAGTTTCTGATCATTGCGGAACAGCTCCTCTCTCAGCGAGGTAATTTCGATGTTTTCGCCCGGTGTGATGTTGACAGTCTGCTCTTCAGGGACAAATGCTAGCTGCTGCATAGCGATCGCAATGGTGAATGATGCAGAGGTACCCGCAAACCCTTCGACATCGGACGCAATCAATTCGATAGCCCATGACTGTGGAAATGCACTCAGATCGGGTGCCGTGCCAGAAAACGTCAATTGATTCGGATCGAAATTGAGCCACGAAGGAAGCGGAGTATGGTCGGCAAGCGTCGCGTAGTAGAATAGTTCGCGCTGTACGATGTCGATGAAGGAAGCCCGTTCGAAATCGAACCGAAACGTCGTCGAAGGGAGCAGTGTAACGATCGTCGGATTCCGGCTCGACAAATTCGCAGATGCGGCGATTTGGTCGCTGATATCTCCCGCCAGTATCGGTGCCGGGTCCTTGGAGATGACTAGTGTGCCAGGCATTGACGTCGTTCCCGTGGCATCTGTTGCGACAAGTACGAAGTTCTCCGATCCAACATCGCCTTGTCCTGGTTGCCCCTCCAGCCGTCTTGTCGCACCATCAAATGTCAACCATGCTGGCTGCTCGACCAGAGTATACACAACGTCGTTGGCGAGAGGCGCAAAAGTGGATTCGGAAAGCTGAAAGCTGTAGGGTTCGCCGACTCTAGCAACCGTGGGGACTTGAGAGTTGAACGGAAAGGCGACTCCAGGTATCGCACGCGCTACCTTGTGCAGGGCGTACAACGTGCAGAGCAGTGCTCGCGCACGATGTCTCGCCATTTGTACCTGCTCTTCGTCAGTATACCAAATCGACAGTCAGTTCTTCGTCGAAGATGTACCTGAAATCTGGCCTGTCTTTCTGTAATGCTCCGCCTTGTACTTTTGTTGGAGAGGAGCTCGCATATACGGAATGCGGAAAAGTAGTACAATTGCGATTTGAGGCGTTGCGCGTGTAACGCGTAAAGTGGCCATACCGGCGTTTGGAACCCTTGCTGGGTGTAACTTTTCTTGTGAATGGAGGCGGAATGTCTTAGATTTTGAAGCAAGGGACTGGATCGGTATAGGAATGGAATTACCAGCCTCCTGGGAACGAGTACAACCTTCTCAGAATTGGGAACTGATCTCACCTTGCGGGATGCAAATTCTATAGCAGTGTCTTCGTCTTCGCTTGTGAACTTGCGATCTCACCACAACGCTCGTTGATGTATGCGGTTCTGAATCTGCTCTCATCGCCGCTGCACTTAGTCAGTCAATTAGCCTCACAATATAGACGGACCAACACACGTACCAGCACAAGACATCCGAGCAGCTCCCTTACCTGTACGGTTCATGTACACGAATTGGAGTTGCTAGCGTACTTTACGAGCGTGCCTGTACGGTCCAATAGCCGTCAGCTGAAATACCCAGACAAGCTGCGGATCTTGTTGCATGTCCGGTCAAATAGGTTACATCGTCTGTGCTGGTCGAAGTCGGGCAAGAAACCTCGTTCGGCAACAGGATCGTTCAATGTCCGTCCAGACAGTGTGAGCGATCCGTCAAAAGGAAGCTCCGACACCTCACTGCCCCCTCATCAGAGCCCACATACGAGCCTGTGTAGGACAGGCAATGTCCGACTAGGATAGCTGTGAGCTGAAAGACGAGGCGGCGCTCGCGCATGTAGTGCGTCGTGCCCGGTGTACCTCCTAACACGGATGGAGTTGAAAGATTCTGGTCAGTTTCGGCCATAATCCGTAGGAGGCCTCAAGCGGTGGCCATTGATGTGGCTCGGAGTATTGCAGACCGCCGAGTGGGTGATTTTGGGACATGTGTCCGTGGAAGACTCTAGGTGATCTGCACCTGGACATGTCCACCGGCTTAGCTGTATTGTCGATGCCGAGAAAGACTCTGCTGGCATCACATGCTGAGGCAGTCTTGGTGTTCTCACTCATCAACCAGGCCTATGAGTATTGCGACCTTGGCAGTAGACATGGGCGTTGGACACCTGGTAATGCGCGATTTTAGGTGTTGACGATGGAGTCGTGATTGACGACGCCTGCCAATTGGGACCGATGCGCGGCCACCTTCATCGGATGCCAAGCGATGGGCGCCAGGGCGGTGGTCAGTTGGTCGTCGTCACACCCATCAAGCCAAGATGGGCGCCGCCGTCCGGGGTCGGTGGGCAGAAGAACCTACGGTATGGAATGCACTCGTGCAGCAGTCGTAGGTAGGAAAGAAAGCTTCGTTCCGGCAGCACAAGCTAGAAGGAGCACGCGCCAAGCACGTGCCCAGCCACGCCATTACAGCTGCCGATCCTTTCCTTCGACGATGATCTGACCGAGCAGTCAACCACCATCGACATCGATGATAATCCTTCCAATGGCCCCAGACGAGCCAGAGCTTGATCATGACGGGTTCGCTCTCGGAGAGGATCTGGTACAAAGTCCGACGCATAAGACGGCCTCAACAACGACTGTCGACTTCGACGGCCTCTTGAACCCTGCTCTGATCCTGCACGAGGACCTCGCCAAAGGGAATGGGGGACAAGCATGGCCCGCTGGCGTCATACTCACGAAGTACCTTCTCCGACGAAAGCGGAAGGAGCTGCAGAGGGCCTCAGTGTTTGTTGCTCCAGGGCTGTCCTTTGGATGAATGCCGGTCACCACGAACTTGCGAAAACTGACCAATGTAATCAGCGTGGAACTTGGCGCTGGAGGTGGGCTATGCGGGTATGCCACGCGACCAAGATGGATTCCTAGCATCTCTAATGTACAGACCAATAGTCTTGCCGTGGCGATAGGATGCAGTCCTGAACTCCCTGTACACATCACCGATCAAGAAACCATGCTCGCTCTGATGCAACGCAACATTACTCTCAACAACCTCGACAAAACCGTCAAAGCATGTGTGTACGAATGGGGCCACGCACAGCCGAATGACATCCCACAAGCACCACCGGACGTCGTGCTGGCCGCGGACTGCGTGTATTTCGAGCCTGCATTTCCATTGTTACAGCAGACATTACAGGACCTCATCGGTCCCTCGACGATCTGCTATTTCTGCTTCAAACGGAGGAGAAGAGCGGACATGCATTTCATGAAAGCAATCAAGAAAAAGTTCCTTGTCGAAGACATCATGGACGACCCAGATCAGCCCAGCTATTCTCGCGAGAACATATTTCTGTAAGACAGATGAATCCTGGCCGGAAACGAAGTGAGACATGCTGACCTCGAGACAAGCTGCACAATCAGGAGAAAGGTTGACCCGTGAAGTCGACATTTTTACAGCAATACCCTCGTCGAACATCACACTGCCGCCAGCATATGACATGAATGAAGGCTGTGTTCATGGCGG
The DNA here is from genome assembly GCA_000223825.2 of Zymoseptoria passerinii SP63. Taxonomy (NCBI): domain Eukaryota; kingdom Fungi; phylum Ascomycota; class Dothideomycetes; order Mycosphaerellales; family Mycosphaerellaceae; genus Zymoseptoria; species Zymoseptoria passerinii. The sequence continues at coordinate 35,819 of AFIY01000455.1, forward strand.
CAATTGACTGGTCAACGATGAGAGCTTGATTTTTCCGCGGTCGACAAGCATTCTACTGTAGACGTCGGTAGAGTCCCGAGCGCAGCTCCAAAGCTTAGCTAGCTACCCTGCGCCCTGTCATGCTTCCTCCAATCGTTAACGCTCGTGTCACCTCAAGAGGATTCCAGCAGTACATCAAGGCGGCTCGGTGAACGGCTACGACGCTGCGAGACCGAGAGAGAGCTGCGGTACGCGCGGCAGAGTCTCAATAGAAGTCGTGTCGCCGTTGATCTGAACAGTTGATGGCTCACAGCGGCGAGTGTGCAAGGACAATCGCTGTGATTGTATCGCGTCTTGGGACTTTACCCGCTGACCCTGCCGAGCCGGTCGACTGGGGTGGTCCGCCTCGATGCAGCGCTTGAACGTGCGGTCTTGGAAGCTTGACCGCAGTCGGAATGGCAGCTGTGATCATGTATCTAGTACACATGTACCTCGAGTGCGGAATGTCCCTTCAGCGATAGGTTTGCCTGACCAATGATCCCACAGCGCGAGCTCGTGAGATAGGCGCTGCTCCGCCGACGTTGCGAGTCGCAGCTATTCAAAGCCACTTCGGCCCTGGAGTTGTTTGCACGAGTAAGTGATGAGCATGACGACAGTCAATCGATGCTCGCAATCCCTTGTATGTACGTTGTTGCTTCGTTGTCGACACGCCAAGATCCTCTCGAACAAGGGCTCCGTCATCTGGAGAAATTAAGCTCGGCGTCGCGTTTCAAGCAATCAAGCGGATTGCTAATGCGGTAACAATGAACAAGCTTATCGGAGAATGACAGCGCGAAACAAAGGCCGGGCGAGTTATGGAACCAAATGACCCGAGGCGCTGCGGCCACACACACGCACACACGTACAGCCAGAATTTTAGAAAAGCGACGGCGAGATCGGCACCCTGTCCTTGTAGCGCCAACATCGCGCCAAAGGCTAAATGGCCGTGACCGATCGGGCAACGGACAAGGGCCTCGCCTGTGCCACTTCCGGGACTTCCCACGCCCACCGGCCTCACTTGTATATCTGTCCGCTCTCGCGATCCTCCTGCCCACCAACTTTGACGCTCCGCCTGAGCAGTGCCCCACGGTTCAGAGATATGTGTCGACCGTCATCCTGTACGCATCAACTGGTTGGCCTCTGAAGAGCACCTGTATCGCCGACCTCATCCCTCATCCTCCGACCAACCATACAAGCCGGCAGTAACAACCCAGCCGCTTACGCGCAGCGCCCACTACCTCGACAGGGACTGGAATGGATTGATATACTAGACGATTACTACAACACAACAACACATCAATACCAACATGCGTCTCAACTGCTTTCGTGCCGGCGCTGGCAACGCGCTCGACCAGGACGATGCGCCTCGGGCGCCCAGAAAGAAGAGTGGCATTCGAAGGACAGAAACAGACCAGTCGAACGCGTCGCGTTGCAGCACCGCATCGAACTCCAGCATATCGAAGCTGCCGCCCTGCAATCGCGAGAGCAACCCCAAGGTCGAGGCCATGATGATGCCAGTACCTGCAGAGCCACGAGCAAGCCGATGCTTGCGATTGAGTCAACCGAAAACATACAGCAATATTGTCGACTCGATGAAGGCGACAAGAGGTTGTCGGGACTGGAGGAGCTTTGGAGTCTTCTATGCCGACGAGGTTGACATGAGCCTTTCTGCTGAAGATGTCGCTCGACGACGGGCTGCTGATTGCGAGAGGAAGTTGCGTCTCTTGAGCCTTTCTTCTCGAGAAGGCAGGCATTCGATCGACGAGATTGACATGATCGGATGAAATAGTGTCATCATATTTTGAATTCTACCTGAAAAGATCTGGCCGACGCGAAACCGAACACCTGGCGGAACGAAAATCGTGCTACGGCACACAGTCAGATGGTACAATTATCCAAATACCAAGCACAAAGGCTAATGTTGGAGCTCGCTCCCGTGGCGCATCATCGGGTCGGCGAGTCTCCTGGACCCGGTGGCTCTGATGACTCTGCTGGGATTTGACTTTGAGATGTCAGCATAACGCGACTGGATGTGATTCGCAACGCGACGGGAGGAAGAATCCATCCAGACGGGTCACTGGTTCACCCGGGCGTCCAGAATCTCTGCGGGACAGTAGTCCAGTTTCTTCTGGAACTGCCGCAAACCGTCCAACCACGGACATCACCATCGCCCACGCTATCTAAAGCGTCGCATCATTCACGATGGCAGCGCACGGCGAATCGCCCACCAAGAAGCAACGACGCTCCAGCCGAAGCATTTCCACCAAAACATCGACGATGTCGCTGCTCACACGAAAGGGCACCACACATACAAGATCTGCCAATTACAGGCTTGTGCCTGAGCACGTCGACCTCGCAGCGCGGACCAACTCGGCACAAACTCGGCGTCGCATCAAACATCGTATCTTCGGAGACAACGAAGTCGACTGGAGATCCGTTCCAACGTGGCATGAGAATTCCCACGCAATCAGCGTCCTGAAACGCATGCCACACCTCCGATGCCAGTCCGACGAAGCCTACTTCGCGATCATACTGGACAGCTTCGGTCTGCAAAAGTTTGCAGTGGCTCCGAGTCAAGAATCAAACTCTGACACTTTTATCATCGACGGCGAAGAAATGGTCGACATGATTGGGTGATCGATGGCGGCGGCCATGAGAGGAAGAAATCTATCGTGGTTCCATGGGCAGTGGCAGCTACCACCTTCGGGGAACGAGTTTACCGGCCAAGGGCCTGAGAGGGAGGATAAGAGGATGTAGTGGACTGCTACTTTCGAAGAGAGACTTGAATGACATGTAGGAAACCGGCGAATGGTTCACGCGCAGAGGGGCAGGGGAAAGGAGCATTAAACGGGGTCTACTTTGTCTTGTCGGGCGTTATAGCAGGATACCCATGGGAAAGCTCAGGCGAGCATATTAGGATATGTTTACAAACATCGTTGCACGACAATCATCATGTCGGTTCTCTCTTGTCATACACATTGCGCTGCACCATGAGAACTTTTTCCATGTATCGCGATCCAATCCGATGCTCTATCACATGAAGAGCGAGACCATGATGCCATCAATATGTCTTGGCACAACTTCAACCTCGACTCTTTGTTCCTCAGACCTCTACCCATCGCATACACCACCACAATGCTTCCTCGACCGCGCCTACGACTGGGAAACATCCCCTCCCTCCTCAAATCCCAACATGTTCCCCGCCGAACCCTCGTCGCCGCTCCCCGCCCAGGCTCCGGCCCTCTAATGGAACGCCGCGCCGACCGCGACCTGCCCTCCATCTCCACCAGCACCCGCAACGGCTGGGTACGCACCATCCCCCTCTTCGCCGTCATCGTGGTCGGCTCCGCACTCGCCATTTTCAATTACCAGAAAACCTCGTCCTCCGTCGTCAGCAGCACGCTCTACGCCGTGCGCACGAATCCCGAAGCGCGAGCCATCTTGGGCGATGAGATTTACTTTGCGAGTCAGATACCGTGGATAAGAGGCGAGTTGAATCAGATGCAGGGGAGGATCGATATTAGTTTTTGGGTCAAGGGGACGAAGGGACAGGGAAAGATGAGGTTTAAGAGTATGAGGAAGACGAGGATGGGTATTGTGAGTCTGATCTTGATATGTGGCTGCAGTGGCTATGGCGATATGGACTACTGTGGTGCAGATGCTATATGGTAGACGCTTTTCTGACATCGTGATGCAGTTTGAGACTCTCGAGTGGAGTCTTGAGCCTGAGGGCGGTCCGAAGATTTCGCTGCTGGACAACGAGGGTAGAGATCCGTTCCAGAAGGTTGTTGAGGGCTAGGTCTTCCAAGCATGTGTACCAAGCAGTCTGAGCAGAAAAGAGCATGCGGAAACAATCCCGACCAGCAAAGTCTCGAGCAGCCTGGAGTTAATTAGCGCTACAGAAGGAGTCGTCTCTCGGCTACAGAGTAGAGACGAACAGACATGAAGTTCAAGAAGGGACGAGGTGGCTTCGACGGCCCATAGAGCCTGCGAGTAGTCGGACTTGACGGCCGATCATCTATTGGCAAGTCTATTATGAGCTACGAAGAAGCAGGCCAAGAAGGCAAAGCACGTTGGAAGTGATCGTCGAGTGTCGCATGAGTGCACGGCTCTCGTGCTGGACGGTTCAAGAGATGATCAGACGATCAGAGGTCATGCTGAGGAGACTGGGTACTCCCATTATGCTATAAGTCTATGTATATGCTACAATAAGGAACAATCAAGGATCGAATGCTGGTGTACACGGCACTTTCTCTTTGACCGTGCATCGGAATTCTCTCTCTCCATCTGCTCCAATCAATCTCCAAAGTCCCGAAGCATCGATTCTTGCGGAGAGAGAACATTAAGACAGTCCCAATGATATGAGATCGTTTCATAGTCGATCTGAATATACATCGGTGACCTTTGCAATGATGTTCTTGCTTTAGGAGGCCAAATGAGGGAAGAAAAAGAGAACGATGGCCCCAGTGCCAAGACATCCCGACCCAAAGGAGGTGCTCGCCGATCCATTGGTTTTAGTGTACAAAGCACGAGCGAACTCGACATCTGAACATTGATCGCACGTCCTCGTTCACACGACCATGCAAAGACTCATCGCGCACACGGAGCGAGCGAAGCGATCGGCCCTTCGAGCAGCGACCAAAGCAAAACAGCACAAAGACAACGCCGAAGCATGGGAGCGGAACCAGAACAAACAGCGACTAGTCCGTCACACGAATGATCTCATCCGACAAGAGCGAAGGAACAGAAGACACGACTGGGAGACCGGTCCATTGGCGCCCCGACGAGATGTCGGAGAGAATGAGAAGACATATGGTGCACACTCGATATACACGACTCCACGACCAGAACTCGACCCAGATCAGCGGCCCAAGTTCTTTCCCTTTAAGGAAGGCGACCGAGTGGTCATCACCAGAGGACGTGACAGGGGCAGGATCAGCATCATCGACGATGTCAACAAGAAGACAGCTTCGGTGCGGGTTAAGGATCTCAACCAGTACGATGTGCATATGCCAGAGTGGATGAAACAGAAGCAAGGCGAGACTCGTGACGTGGTCACCATCTCGCTAAGTGTGCCGATAACAGACCTCAAATTGGTATACCCTCTCCCTCATCCCGAGACTGGGATCTACCGAGACGTCGTCATTGATCGCCTGGTCCCGGTGGGCCGGGAACGCACATGGTCGGAGAAGGGGGAGAAGGACCGCGCGATACCGGGCACCAGGACCATTATTCCATGGCCAGCACAGCCAGAGGAGGAGTTTGAAGACTTCGAAGACGATACGCCACGCATCTCTATCGATACACCGACGTTCCTCCCTCATCTGTTGGCTCAGCCAATGCCGGGTAGTGTCATTGATGAGCTCCGCAACAAATACAGTAAATTCCGAACACGGCATGACAACGAGTACCGAGCGAAGAAGGAGCTGGAAGACGCGAAGGTGGAGGGCAGGAAGGGTCTGATCAAGACAATGCGAACACCACTGCAAGAGGCGGCGGATATGAGAGCGAAGCAGAAGGCCGCGGTGCAGAAGAAGCTTACGCCTGAGCAGCTGGCGAAGATTGGTGAGGTCATTGCGAAGGAGCAGGCGAGGACGACAGCGTTCACGGCCGCGATTGAGCAGGAGAAAGTATAGCTCCCTTCGTGATACACCGTTTGTACCATATCATTTACATCACACCCTGTACAGCTGCTATGAAACGCCTACGGCTACTCTTGGCTATGCTTCCACTCCTCGGCGATCTGCGTATAAGTCAAGAACTCCACCTCGTCGCCGAAGCTCTGAAGCCACTTCAAGAATCGCTCGACCATGCCGATGACATGGGCCATGCCGCTCGTGTCTGGGTGGATAATGATGCTGAACACGACCGTATCGTCTCTGCCGTCAGCGATCTCGCTCCTCAGCCACTCGAATCGATCCATCCACATTCGCTCTACCACTCGCACATCCACGTAACCCGCACTATTCGGGGCGTTGGGGAAGAATTGCAGCGGAGTCATGTCTTCCGTATAATAATTCGCCGGGATCACCACTAGATTCGACTTGGGAAGTTTGCTAAAGTCGGGAGAGGGCTTCATCCAGTCGGCTGCATTGGCAGAGGGGCTGAAGTCGATCGGAGCAATCGGTGCAGGATGCTTCGGCAGGAAGTACGGAACGCTGTCGAAATGACACAGAGAAGAGTCCCATAGAAAGTCATACTCCTGCAGGAGAGCAATCGTCCGCTCGTTGAGCTGGTACAGCGGTGCTCGGTACCCTCTCGGCTTCTTCCCCGTCATTGACTCGACGAGCTCGATGCATTTGAGCAGCACATCGCGTTCCTGATTGGCCGTCATCTGGCTCGCGGCTTCATGTGCGTAGCCATGCAGGGCGATCTCCGCGCCGGAGTCGATGATGGCTCTTGCTTGCTCTGGGAAGGTTTCCAGCGAGTGGCCGGGAACACACCAGGTGACTTTGTCTGATATGCCGAGTTTCTTGAAGAGCTTCAGTAGGCGTGGAACGCCTGTGGTGGCGCTGAAGTAGCCTGCACTGAAGTCTGAGGTGCTGTTCTTGGGGTTCGCTCCGGTGCCGAGCCCTGAGGTAGATGTCAGCAACAGCCTTGTGTTGACGTGGTTGTGGTATCAAGGCTGTGAGAATCATACATCCAGATACCGCATCGAAGTCAATTGACCAGGCAATCTTTATCTTTTGCTTTTGCTTGGCCATTGTGCCTAACCATCTAATGCTATATGGTGAGGTCGATGTCCTAGTCAAGCTGATGTGCGGCTGACGACGTCAACTCAGAAGCTGAGGTCGACCGTACCTTCCTCTTTGGGCCCAGCCAAAATTCACGACACGACACGAAGTGTGATCATGTCAACGAAGAGAAAAACTTTTCAAATTTAGACAGCTTGCCCGCAGAATGAGGATGAGTCGCAGCAAACGAAATGAAGGAAGCAAAATTCAATGAAGACCCTGGCCTTCGAAGCTCTCTTTCGGCAATTCTTGGGTTGCATATCGCATCATCTCACGATCTATCTTTTCACATTCACCTCCTCCTCCCTCCATACTATTCGCCCTTCCATTCCTCCATCCACGCTTAAACACTCACCGGACATGTGTCCAGCAGCACGATGGCTGGCAAGGAAAGCCACTGTGCGGGCAACATCTTCTGGCTGTGCGATCTTCCTCAGTGGCACCGTGCCTTGAGCCTCTAGATACAATTCTCGTGGGTCATCCAATCGATCTCCGATAAGCTCGGTATTGACCCAACCAGGAGCCACAGCGTTGATACGAGCCTTTGAGTTGATCCTCACAATCTCGTTCTTGACTGTCCGGACAAGGCCATATTGCAGAGCAGCTTTGCCACTTGCATATTCAGAATGACCAGCCTGACCGAATTTGCCGCATTCGCTTCCTGTGACGACGATGGACAGGTTTTCGAGCTCCTTTCCAGTAGACTCCTGGGCCTTGATGGCCGCAAGTAGGAAGTGCTTGATAGTGAGGAAAGCTCCTCGTACATTCACTTTGTAGACATCGTCCCACGTCTCTACTGGCATCTCCCAGATGTTCGGATGACTCTGTTCGTTCGTGATGCCAGCGTTGGCACATAAAACGTTGATCGGGCCAAAGTGCTCAACCGCGGATTGAATCGACTTGGCAATGGAGTCCTCGTCAGAGATGTCTCCCTGAATGTTGAACACATTCGCCTCAGCGGCAACCTGGGCGGGGCGGAGGTCATGTGCAGATACCTTGCAGCCAGCAGCTACATCTCGTCAGTCGACATATCGTTGAGACGTAAGGATGTGGCCCACCGAGCAGCTCCTTGACAATGTTTCGTCCGATCCCTCCTTGAGCTCCCGTCACGAAGGCGTGACAATCTTCAAGGGCCAAGAACGACATGACTGCTGAGTTGAAGCTGCGGAGATGAATATATCTAAGCGATGTGCAATTGTTTCTCGAGACCGCCGGTTGAATGGGGAAGCTATCGAGCTGCACCCACCTCACAAGGTATGCTTACGTAAATGCGACAGCATCTTCAGGTCGAATTGCTCAAACTGCTCAAAACAAGCCAAGCAGACGACATCTGCTTCACTAATCTGCCGGCAGATGTCGTTCGTCTCATCAGTCCGCTCCACATGTTGCTTTGAGACTGATATCCGCGGCTTGGAAGTTCGGAGAAAGCCGGGAGCAAACTCGCCTGGATTCTGCAATGGCTCTGGACTTTTGTGAAGCGGCCTTTTGACCTAGACGGCGAACAGCTTCCATGTGCTCGATGGTGTGGAGGTGTGCCGTACAGGCAGAAGTACGAACCAAATGCCGTCGATGAGAGCGAAAGCTTGTAGATTTACGTGGCTTTTGTGGGGCTGAGAGCAATTTCCGGACCCAGCTTTGCAGCTTTCCATATGAACTCGCATCAGTCGACACCACAGAAGGTCAGAACAACGCATCACAGGTTGTGCCAACGACTCTAGAGTCCCGCGACAGCTACAGGTTCAAACGTTGGAATCTTGAAACAAGAAGCATGTCGGTGCTCGCTGCCGTTCGGCTGCATATCAACGTGGCGGGCCCTGGATGGCTGTTCTTATAGCCATGCCATGGATCACCACCCGTCGACCGGGTGCGCATTCCAATCATCCGCCCGATTGGTAACTCCTGGCCTACTTTGAGAGAGCGGTGTGAAACAAGCTGGATAAAGCCCCAAAAAGTTACTTTTCAATTGATAGAGCATCTGGAAGTTGCAAGAAGTCGTTGGCAGTACACGATCGCCTCCACCGGGTGCAATACTGAATGACAACACCTTTCCAGTACGTTGAGAAAAGCAGTGGATCTGGTGTACATGCAGACCGCAGGAAAAGGGCTTGTGTGCGGATTCCACGACTTCTCTCCCGCAGTTGATTGGCGTGAGCTTCGTCCACCAAGGGGTTTCGCCGGGACGGCAGCCCATTCGGGCTTCGGCTAGTCGCTGGTTCCTGAATTTGACTGGACTCTGCAACACGCCGAACGGACGTTCCGTGGTCCACCTATCATGCTTCCTGGCGTGCCAGAATACGACTCGGTGTGAGAGAGGTAGTGTGAGTGCGGTTGCAGGCTGCGTACCGGCCGGTCGCAAGGTACCCTGTCAGCCTGCTACAAGTAGAAAACGCTGCCAGATCCCGGAGACCCCCCCTTGAGTTCACACACTCCACGCTTCGCAGGTCTGAAGAATCGTTCCTTTACTCTCCCTATCCTTCGTCACTCCTTGGTCTTTGATAGATCTACACATTCCTTTCCAACAGCAAAACCGATAGCCAGACTTACAGGAACCCTCCAGGCCATCTAACACAATCCTTACCCAACGGACGAAAACAGACACCTACGACAGCATCATCATGTATACCAACAACATTCTCGCCGTTACCGGCCTTCTGGTCGCCGCTGTGGCTGCAGTTCCCAGGGCAGAATTCCAGCGTCATCACCAACATCACCCGAAGCGTGACATTGTCTGGGTCACCGAATATCAGGAAGTCGTTGAGACCATCGCTGTCACCAAGACAGTATGGGTCAAGCCAGGCGAGACCAAGCCGACTCCCTCCTCGACCCAGGTGCAGAAACACGTCCAACCTGCTGCTGCTGCTTCCTCTCCCGCGCCTGCTGCTCCGGCTTACGTTGCTCCCGTCCAAAGCGAGCAAGCAGCTCCGGCTTACGTCGCGCCTGTTCAAAGCGAGCCCGCTGCGGCGTCTGTCCCATCTGCGCCAGCATACATCGCACTCTCAAGCGAGGCTACTTCCGCTGCTCCAGTAGCAACCTCTACATACGTCGCTCCAGCTCCATACGTCGCACCAGAGGCTTCCTCCGCCGCAGCTCCAGTAGCCTTCAGCGAGCCAGCTCCATCCTACGGCGGCGACTCCGGCGGCGGCTCGTCTGGAGGACAAACCTACTCCGGCGACATCACCTACTTCGACGTCGGCATGGGAGCCTGCGGCATCAACAGCACTCCGAACGAACAAGTGGTAGCCATCTCGCACGTCCTCTTCGACGCTGTGAGCACCGGAAACTCCAACAACAACCCGCTGTGCGGCCAGAAAGTCTCGATCACTGGAGCTGACGGCAACACGTACACCGGAACCATCGTCGATCGCTGCGTAGGCTGCCTCGAGGGCGACCTTGATCTCTCTACCACGTTTTTCAACAAGGTCACTGGACACGGCGATGGTCGCGTTCACAATATGAAGTGGTCCATGGCCTAGACTGTGCTATGACAGAGCTGCTGCTGGAGTCGATCTCCGCACAGAGTGAAGTCCATTCCCGCAGACCGGGGTCGCTTGGACATAACAAATAACGAGATCACGACATTGGAGAGAGAGGGAAAAAGAACTTGAAGAAACAAGGTACCAGAACCAGAACACCAAAAGAGGCAGGCCCGGCGCATCAGCTTTGGACATAACTGAACGAAGAAAGTCGTGGATGGTGGATCGATCAGAGGGACTAGCATCTCGTCGATATCCACGTTTCTTGTCTATAGACTTTGTCCTGTGGGAACACTACAGCACACAAACTTGCCGCTCACCATTTCCATCGCCTCTTGTGTGACGCGCTGTGGTGAGGCATATGGAAAACAATGGCTTTTCCGAATAGAGGTGCGGGCGGACTATCATCGAGATGGAAGAGCTTCACCCGTACCTTGTACATTCTCTCGATCCTTCAGACCAGGTGGGAGCCGCCGTGTGAGGTTTTGGGTAAGGAGGTGCCTGATGTGCCGTTTCCTAATGTGAGTGATGCGGAGTCGAATTCGCAGGGCTTCAAGGAGTTGGCTGTTATCATGGTGAAGAACGCGGCGTGGACTGCTGTGAGGGTCGGAGCGGTTGTAGGACCGGGCATCGCTGCTTTTGCTTGGTGGTGGTGGACGAGTCGTCGATAGATCTGAAGTCAGCGCGCGGGCGATTGTATGTATTGGCGAACGGACTTTGGTCCATCTGGATGCTGAATGTGTTCCCATCTCCTTTCCGATAGTCTCACCTTGCGTAGATATGCGCTGTACGGTCACCTAACAAGGACTCTCGGTCTTCATATGTGAGTCCCCAATCCAGGTAGTCGGCCCAGGAACAGTCAGGAACAACTCATTTGAGCTCGAGTTGTGCGGATTATTAAACCATGTTCAAAGGATGTACCATGGTCCAAACCACTGTAGAAGATTTATTCGATGTTCTCTCTTATCGATAAGGAAATACTCAGCACAATCAACGGCAATTGATTTTATTAGCGATTCAGCATCCTTCAAAACTTGGACTTTTTGCATCAGGCTCAAAAAAAGAACATCCGTTAGCCCCGGCCGTAGCCGAGCCAGTCACAGCCCGTGTTTCAACAGCTCGTCCTGCTCGCAGTCTTTCTCTCAAACATGAGGAACAATTCGCAGTCGAGCACGTCAACCATCAATCACATCTTCCTTGCATTGTGGTCGACGAATCACAAAGCGTCCTGCACGGGAGTGGAATCAGGATGTGTTACTTTGGCCCGGGTGATTCCCGGACGCCTCGTATTGCCGGTCCAGGGGGAACCTAACCGCTTTTGCAGAATTCAGCACCGCTTCCCAATACTGTACACAACAGATCGAACGGGTATACAAAGATGACGCTCCGGAGGAATCATTCGTGACAGTGGCACCCGTAATCTGTCGCCGGCCATGCCATATGGTGGCAGTTGACTATTTTGAAAGGTGACCACTGACGACTTTTTGGACGAGCAACAGCAAATGTAACGTTCGTGCTCCGATTTGGCCGGCAAGCCGCAAAGGATCAACCACGACTTCGCTTAAGCCTTAAACCACGTCGAGTATGGTTCCCAATGGTATATTCACCTAGCGTCTCTTTGACCAGATTTAGAAGGGCGAACCACGGGGTTGCAGCCTTGCAGGGAGATTGGAAGCTGAGAATCCCGCTCGATCGTTGTTCCTGGCAAAGAAGCAGGCGTGGCCCTTGTTCACCACGATCTGGTATCGCGAATTTTCTCATCGACATTGTTTGTTCTTTGTTCGAGCAGCCGCCGACAAAGGCACAATCCCTCCTCTCATCTCGACCTTCAACATTTCTCTCACTCGTCTCGGACGATACAGTGATAGACAAAGCTACCGCGCGCCACGAGCAAAGGGAACCACGTATTTGCCCCACCGGCGCAACGGCCAGCCGATACAAAGCAACTTGGCGGCTAGTCTCATATCACATCAAGGCCCTTCCTGCCAACGAGCGGCGGCGGAGCGTTGATAGACAGAAATCCTCCCTCCTCTCTCAGACGCATCTCACAACGACAGAAGACCGGCGCTTCTGCGATTCATATATTCTTTTTCGAAAAGCACGACTACGACGGATATCCACCGCAAACACAGCATATTCCCGAGCGCGGGAGATCTGACTTTTAACCTGCATCTAATTGCCCTTCAGCCACTCACACGGCGCGCCGCTCGCTTGCTGCAGGCCACCATGTCCAACAGCACGGCTCCCGCGACGAGTTCCTCCTGTACGTACCCATTCACTCCCTTTGACACAAATCCCCTCGTTTTATTCCATCATTGTTGTCACGGCCTTGTGCCCACGACGACCTTGATTCGTTTCTATCGTTCATTCCTTTCCACTTCCCGCGCGTTCTCGCGCATGATCACACCGCGTCGCCGCCATGTCCGCGACTGACATTCTCAACGCAGCCTCGTCGGCCCTCTCCTCGATTATTAGCAGCGCCAGCGACGTCCCTGCCTCGTCCTCCGCATCCTCCGAGATCTCTTCGGCGCCTCCGGCCACGTCGTCTGCTCCCCCAGCGACGTCCTCCGAAGCACCGGCGTCCTCCGCCGCGCCGAGCACGGAACCAACGCCAACGCCAACGCCAACGCCAACCCCATCCTCTACATCTACTGTTGTCGCTTCTACCGCGCCGCCTGAGACTCAGGTGGTAACCTCGGTCATTACTCAGAGCTCGCCTGGAGCAGACCCCACCGCTCCGCTGCAGACTACCGTTGTGGTCATCACCCAGACCGCAGCACCATCCACGCAAGCCACCTCTTCCTCTGCTCGATCGTCAGCATCGCCTTCCTCGACCTCTCCCACCCTTAATAATGGTGGATCTTCCGGCGGCAACAGCGGTGGTGGTCTCAGCACTGCTGGCACCACAGCGATCGCCGTAGTCATTCCCGTTGTCGTCGTTGCTGCACTGGTTCTGGCCGGCATCTTTTTCTGGAGAAGGCGCAAGCAAAAGAAGGCAGCCGAGGAGCTGCGTCGCAATGAAGTGGAGGATTATGGCTTTAACCCGAATAATGACCCAACACTACCGGCTGTCGCCTCAGAAAATGGTCTGGAGATGACGGAAGATTCCAGTGGATACCGAGGATGGGGAGTTGCTGGTGCCGCTGGTGCAGCAACAGCAAGCCGTAAGATGTCCACGACTTTGTCAGGCGGTCATACCGCAGGACAACTCTCGGACGGAGGCAGCAACGGGTACCCTCGCACTGGAAACTCACCGAACGGCGGTATGTCCGAGGCACACAGTGGAGATGGTTTAATGCAAGACCGAAGAGATACCATGAACAGTGATGACCTCGGTGCGCTGGGTGCAGCGCCAGTCGCGGGCGCCAACGCAGCACAAGTCCATCGGGGTCCTTCGAATGCCTCCTCAACATACTCTGCTGCTGGCCGGACAGATGTTTCCGACGAAGGCCCTGGCGGCATGCCTCAATCTTACGAGGCGTATAACCCAAACACCGGCTATGGGTACAGCCAACACGGTCCTTACGGCGATGGCTCCTACGGCGGAACCGGTCAAGAAGGCGGCATGCCCATTGTCCGCGATGTCAGCGCGCGCCGCAATACGCGGATACAACAGCCCGGGAACTACCAGCAAGGGAACTCGGGCATTGCACAAAACTTCTGATCGGAATCGATTGTCATTAAATGAAAAAAAGTCTTTTGAGATTGTATCTTCTTCCTATTCATATTTGGTTGGATCCATCCACCACTCGCTGCATCCGGCTTTCGGATTATGAAATACCCCTCGAGAGCGAGCCCACTCAATACACGATTCGGTCGTTCGGCGTGCCTTCAGTAACGCGGGCGACCACGCATTGGCGACGGCGTTTTTGAGTAGATTTGGAGGAGAGATGGAGATGGCGAGTGTGCCAACTTGCACAGTGGAGACGAACGATGGACGGTCTTTGTGACCGAGTGTTTATACTTTCTGCGGAAAACACAGCGAGTTCCCTTTTCTCTTGCGCGCGGTCATCGTTACATGATAGATTATGGGCGGGAGAGCCGGCACTATTCATTCTTTGCGATCGGCCGCGCTGCATCAATGTACGTACGCTAATATCACCCATGAACAAAACACATACTTCTAGTTCACGATGCATGTCTCTCACCACATCCGTCATCTCTTGCAGAACTCATCAAAGACTGATGCCACGAGTCAAAACAACCAACGAGGATCTGGACCGAACGTCAGCTTTAATACCATCGTTCCCTGCACCATCAAACCGAACTCACGCAAGCAAAGTCCAGCTCAAGTACACAGCACTAGCTCCCGACCCGGCATCAGAACCACCAGAAGCATCGCCAGCAGAAGCGTTCGCGCCACCGGTAGCATTCGCGTTGGGCGGCGAAGTCGCATTTCCCACCTCGCCTCCTTCAGCGACCAACATCGTCCTCACACAACCCACCACACTCCCCGTCTTCGAATCCATCAGCCGCATCTCAAATTCCGCCGTCACGTATATACCTCGAGGCGGCTCAAAAGGAGATGACCCAAGACGCGAAGGATTCACCGTCAAACCGCTTGTCTCTGAGCCAAGAATGCTCCTGGTTCTTGCGTGCTACCTATCCGGGCAGCGAGTGTACAGATCATGTTTTCACGAATATCCACTTCGCACGAAGAATGTCTCGGGGATGTAGTGTGTCTGAGAGAGAGATGAAGAGGGCGTAATGTGCACGACACCTTTCCTTCGCAATAGCATTGAACACTACTCCTCCTACACATTGACCACCAAACCTTTATCCTCATTTCACTGCCTCAATCCGCAACATGTCGAGCATCGGGCGCCTTCCATCCCTTGCTACCAGTGCAGTGTGCAGGTGACCCGGCACACAAGTCAGATTCGTGTTCTTGTCTTTGTGGTGAAGTGCCCTTCCAGCGCTATGAGCCAAAGAGATGGATCGTGCCATGAAGGGGCAGTCTCACAGCAGGGTCCTTTTCTTTCACTCTCCAACAAGCGTCTCTGCATAGGCGGTGGTATGTGGACAAAGACGCGTCTTTGTTCTTTGTGCTTTGTCCTTTGTTCATGCCAACATCGCGACGATAGCCACCGCAACACATCGATCGAAAGTCGCTAATTTCGCATTTGTAGGTAAACGCTCTTGATGGGCAACATCGGGGCCTCATGGCCTGAAGCGCTTATCATTCACTCCTAGCTCGTTGTATCAAACACTTCGGTATAGTCACCTTGGGAACATTGATATTCACCGCACGCTCGTCCACTTTCGGTGCATATTCACTTGTGCTGCGTTACTTTCTGCTGCGCAATCACTTTCGACTTTCGCCAACCGTCTCCTTCTATGCTCGCGCCGACCTGGCCATCCTCCTACAGACACACACATTTGTCCACTACAGTCGACATGGCAGACCTCATGAAATGTCTGCTCGTCCTGCCAAAGAACAACAACCCAGCTCCGACCACGCATGAGGAATGGCCGGAATCTTGCGGCGCAAACGTCGCTCTCATCTTGATCTCGCGCGAAGTGCCGGAGCTCGAATACTGGCACTCTGGCATCGCGGCGCAACTCGGCGTCCCACTTAAACTCTGCCGCTTCTTCAGCTCTATGAGTAGTGCGATCGGCTTCAACTATCAAGCGCAACTCTTCAAGATCGAAAGCGATCTCGCCTCTCCAGATTTTGGCATGGTCGACCCCGAGCTTCTCAGTGGTCGGTCCCTTCCTGGTGGCTCGCGGTGACGATGTCGATATAGACAGAGACGCGGTCTTCACCGTCATGATGCATTACATCAACGACTTCTTCCTTCTCCCTTCTGAGCATCGCATGAAGCCGGCGGAGGGTGCTGAGAAGGAAGCGGTCAAGGCACAGATCGCCCAAAGAATGTCGAAGGAGGCGTCCCACGCGCACTTCGAAGAGTATCATCGTCTCGCGATCGCTGCCGGCGAGCTTCTCATGGTCAACCCAAAGTCTCCCGTTCTGCTCAAGTACCCAAACGTGGCGCCAGCCTGCGGAACTTGCGGTGCGCTGGCCTCTTCGACCGTCAAGCTGAGCATGTGCGCGAAATGCAAGTTCAGGCACTACTGCTCCAAGAAGTGCCAGAAGGAGGACTGGGCGACGCACAAGAAGGCTTGCAAAGTGAAGCTCTGAAGCCCAGAGCGAGTCGGTCGAAAGGATCAGGTCTGGTTTGAACATGAAGAAGATCATGTCCAGCACTAAGGAGATTGTTAGCCAGGTTCAGGGAGGGATTTTAGAAGCTACCAAGTCAGTGGAAAGGAAAGGAGTCGATCCACGATGAAGTAGATGTTCAGAGAGATGGTGAGCTATCCGCGAGGTTGCACAGGGATGAGGTGTAATGAAGGGGTCAACGCTGGCTGCTCATTGGAAATGGACCGAGAATTGGCATATTGCGCGCCCGAATTTTCTTGCTTGAGTCTTCGAACCGACACAGAATGAGCACCTGTCATTAGAATGATTCACTAGATAGTATCTCTGTATCACTGCTTCAAACTCAACCCAATCGACAACAAATACTCACACCTTTCCCTCTGACCCTCACTCACACTCTCCATCCGCGTCGCATTCGTCCGGAACTCCAGTCTCCTGTCCTCGTTCCCACTTGTCCACTGCTCCCACGTTGGCGTTCCAGGTTTGCGGTACGTATTCGGGTTCCTTGTGCGGATGAAGCTGGTCCAGTAAGCTTGAGCGACGTCCACAATGGCATTGTTCACGCCGCCTTCTTTGTAGGAGGCCGGTGCACCGCCGTTGACGTTCTCGGGGCCGAAGACCGCGTTTACTTCGACGGTGTGGGCGACGCCGGTGCCTGTGATGGATTAGCGAGTTTCTCTGTGACTGCTCCGGGCGAGGCTCTACCTGAGGCGTTGGCTGGTGGATCGATGACATCCCAGCGATAGTTCCAGTTCGAGATGTTATCGCTGGCCAAGTTCCGGCTGATGAAGATGCCAGGGCAGTTGTAGCGCAGCTCGCCGTAGACGTCGGAAGCTTGACGCCAGTATCTGCCGGAATTGTTAAACGAGGACGTTCCCTCGACTGGGTAGAGCTCATTGATCTTCTTGAGCTGCGAAGGCTTGAGGTCCGGAAATTGGTTTTTGAGGAATGTGTTGCTCTGGGCGATGTTCGCTGTGCTGTTAGGAACGAAGTTGGTTCCCTCGTTCGTTGCGTCTCCATAGATCGCGGGTACTTTGACGTACTTCCCCCCGGCGTACGCTCGTAGAGTGTAGTCGCTGACAAAGTCGAAGTCAAGGACCGGTCCATACTGATATAGCGGTGCTGCTTGTGCTCCCGGGAATGCAGTCTGATTATTGACCGCTTGAAGCTCGTCCGACGTACGATTTCGAAGGCACGCAAGTGTGTCATCCTCAGATGCACATGCAGCTCGGATCACCAAGTTGTCGTATGCGTACTGGCTCTCATTGACCGTTCTCAAGGGAGGGAAGGATTGCGACTCCGCCGACGTGGCGTGGAACAGGCCGTCGTCTCTCCCTCCATATGCTGTGACGTGCATGCAGACACTCTGAGCACCAGCACTGGCACCGCCAATGGTCACTTGACAAGGATCGCCGCCGAAATGTTGGATATACTTCTGCACCCATTCCATGGCTTTTCGTTGATCCTTGAGTCCGGCATTGACACCGCCCGATTCAATCACTTCAGAGCCAGCCAGGAAGCCGTATGGCCCAACGCGGTAGTTCAAAGTAACGGTAATCATGTCGTAATCGCTCGCTTGTATAAGACCAGATCCATTGTATGCAGAATTGCTCAACTGGTTGAAGCCTCCGCCCTGCCGAGGATTAACGATGTCCAAATCTCAAAAGTTGGAAGAACTTGCGTACCTGAATGAAGAAATACACGGGCAGCTTGGAATCCTTTGTGGCATTGCTCGGAGCGAATACTTCGAGGAACAGGCAGTCTTCACCTGTTGTGTTGGTAGGCCCTGAAGCACCTGTTGCCAGACAAAGTTTGCCATGCGTTGTGGCATCCTGAACTCCTTCCGCCGGCAAAGGATCTTGAGGAGCAGCGAAACGCAAGTCTCCAATAGGCGGAGCAGCATATCTCAAGCCCAGCCATTGTGTGATGCCATTCGAGAGACTTGTTCCCTCATAAGACGCATAGTCCAGTCGAACAAGTTGAGACACGGCTTGGACGCCTTTCAGAGTGGCCACACCCGCCAGCAGTTGGAACAGCTTCATTGTGACCGAGAATTCAATGCACACCGGAAAAGAAACCGAGGGAAAGGCGTTGCACTTACTTATACTAACGCGGGCCTCCGGCAGAATACAATCAGCAATGGCATCCTACTGTCACCGTAGTATGCCACTCGGCTCCGCTAGAGTAAACGTGGGACGTACCCCTCCTTGGCCCGATCGTGGAGACGCAGAACGAAAGTGATGACGTGAAAAGTAGAGATGCGGCTCTGCATGCAGATCTTAGCAGCACCTCATATTAGTAGGAGGAGCATTTACCCGTTACAGTCAACGAATCGTGTCTGGCATGAACGAGAATGTCGCTGTCAGCTCATCTTCATTGATCATGGCCGAACGGCGCATCATGCACTCCACTGGGGTGATGTCTGGAACCGAGAGTGAGAGGTAAAGAGAAGTCAAGCGAAGTGGATCCATCGCGTGGTGAATCCCTGCAAAAGAGCCTCGTGACGGTTGTAGTCGGCCACCGACGCGGACAATAGTGTAATTATTATCGGTTCGTCCTTCTAGACGTTGCCCTGGCGCCTTCTAGAACCCGAACAGACGCCGTCGTATGCCGTATGCTCGGACTGGATAATGCGACGTTCTTCGAGGTGTGGAATTGGGGGAAATCTTGGCTCATTCGATACAGGTTCGGCTTGCGTACAAGACCATAGACAGGCATTGCTGCGAGTTCATCTCCAATGACAAAAGGTTATCCTCGTCGCGATGCTGTGCCTCTCTTGTAACTCGACTATCGATACATTTTCGTGATGCCGTCTCTAACCCTCGAAGGTGAGCGAGGTACCGATCTTGTGCCCGGCCTCGTTGAGCTTGTTGGTATCGAGAGAGAGGCCGAGGCCGAGGGTCGTGCCAGCGTTGAGCTTGGTGCTGTACGCAAGAGCAGCGATGCCGCGGTCGTTGATTTTGGCCTAGATGATGGTCAGTTGGTGTCTCAAGACATGCAATGATCAATCCGTCGTACCTTGGCGAAAGACAGTGGGTCGAGCTTGTATTTGGACGCAATCTCGAGGCCGCTGGCCTTCTGGGCGTTGACGTCGTAGCCAGCTTTGGCTCCGAACTCGACGGAGGTGTTGACACGCTGGTAGTAGCTGGCGGCGATTATGCTCAGATTCTGGGTGCCGACAATGCTGGCGGTGTAGTTTGGAGTCTGGTAGCCGAGACCAAGGCTGTACCTGGTGATAGCGGCCTTCTGGACGTCGTAGCCAGCCTCACCACCAACAAGGAAACCGTCGGAGCCAGCGGTCACGTCCACAACGGCATCGATGTTGCCCTTAGCAGTTCCGTAGTTGAGAAAAGCGCGGCTGTGAATGTTGGGGTTCTTGAAGGCCAAGTTGACTTTCTGGGCGGCAGAGCCAGCCTTGGATGGGTTCCAGAGGTTCTGAAGGTCGACCTTGACGCCAGGAGCCACAACATCATTGAGCTCGACCTTGCTGTCAAGCAGAGATGCGGTGGACCATGCTTGCGTGATGGTAATGCCTTTGTAATGCTGAAATGTCAGCGCATGCATCCTTTCTGTCCACTCGCCGTTCGGATATGCGAGCGCGAGAAGATAGAGTCTTGTGCGCAATGGTGAAGGCAGCCTGTGGAAGATTTCCACTTTTCTGATGAAGTGTCTCGGCTCTTCCTCTTCCTCCCTTTGCTTCTTCTTCTTTTTTCTCTGCGCTTTTCGATCGTCGGACGCGATCGCGCGGGTAGGCTATGAATTGAAGGATCAGTATTGCGTACCTTGAGGCTTGAGGACGTGTTTTCCCTCGACCTGTCGTGGGTGTCAGCCTATGTGCGTTTGATGATTAGCTGTCGCGAGGAGTACTTACAGATCCGCTCGTCACGCCGTCGAAACCCTGCTTGCCCTTGACATTGAGCTTGGTGCCGTTGGGGGCGTTGAGCTTGACGTCGAGAGTGCCTGTATCATAGTTCAGTCTTGTGCGGTCCAAGGAGCAGCCTCAAGCTCTTCACTAACCCTGCGCGGCGTGGTAAAAGTCCTTGTTGATAAGCTGTCCAACTTCTGTCAGCGCCTGACAGCCACAGTCCCCTCGCACCCGTCTAGATCGATTGCATGCGTACGTCGTTGGCGGCCTTGCCGAGATCACCAAATGCTGGGATCGGGAGCAAAGGCGCAAGGCCCTTCTCGACCTTCTCGGGGGTGAAGCTGCTCATGTTGTTGGAGGACTGGGAGTGCGATGAAGGTCTGCGATCGGTCCCGTGGGATGTAGTGGTCGGATTGTGGAAGAAGGGAGAATTGGGGTTGCGCGAGTTGTCAGAGGAACTTTGTTGTCGCTGTTTGAAGGGGAGCTGTCAGTTCGGCATACAATTCAATCCGCCGCGGTTTCGCCGATTGACGCTCACGTGTAGGCTTTGTTGGTCGGGCAAGCTTCCGTCCTTTTCCGGGCTCTCTGGGGAGGGAAACTCTTCTCGATACAGCATCGTACTCATCGCCATGGTTGCCGCGTTTCGAATGATGTGGCCTCAGACAGAGTGTCTGCGACTGATTCAGACGGCAAAGAAGAAGAATGCGAAACAACAAATGGAACGCGTCACGGTCGGCCTTGCAGCGCACAGGACGCCAAGCCGTCTGCTGTCCTACAAGTATCTGGATCATCCTGGGATATGAGCTTTTCGAATGAGACTATACAGTACAGCAAAGCAGCACGGCTCGTGTATACAAGCAAGGCTGCCTTCTCCTACGTCTGAAAGCCTCCGTCGACATCGTACACACTGCCGGTGACGAAGCTGCTCTCGTCGCTCAACAGGAAACAGACCACTTTGGCGACTTCCTCTGCCTCCGCCTTCCTCCCGATTGGTAGACTTGCGATATGAGCTCCGACGCGAGCCTCCTTTCCTGCTTCGGCCTCTCGCTGCATGGGTGTATCGATGTATCCGGGCGCTATACAGTTGATGCCTTTGTAATGGGGAGCAATGTGTCAGCAAACTTCTTCAGTCAAGTCATCGATCGACTCACGTATGCCTCGCGGACCGAAGTCTTTCGCACAAGCACGAGTGAGGCCGATGACGCCGTGCTTGGAAGCACAGTACGCTGCGGAGCCCATGAGACCTCGCGTACCGCCGACCGACGCTGCGTTCACGATTGCGGAGCCAGACGCGAGCCATTTGAGCTCAGCTTTCATACAGTGCATGACACCCTAAGAGTTAGTGAGTTGTATGCCCGCTGATTGTGACAAGATACTTCCATACCGTCAGATTCACCGCGATGCTCATATCCCACTCTTCCTCTGTTGAGTCCTCGATAGAGCCCTTGCCCGGCAATGGGTTGAATATGCCCGCCATATTAGCAGCACCATCCAACTTTCCCCAGCGGTCAACAGTGCCTTGCAACCAGTCTTCCACCTCCTTCATATGGCGCACATCGCATTGGACCGCAATGATATCGTCCGTGCCGATGGCCACGGCGACCTGATCAAGCGCTGCCGGATTCGTATCCGCGATGCTGACCTTTGCACCACGCTGGTGGAGCGTTTTGGCTATTGCAAGGCCTATTCCAGACGCCCCACCTGTGATGGCAATCACTTTACCCTCAAAGCTAGTCATGGCGAGGAGGCTGCAGGTGACCGAACAGGAACGTCGTATGACGAAGATGGACTTGGCCGATTTCACCTTTTCTGGCCGAAAATGAAATCTGCTCTCTGTCCTGTCCGGGGCATGGCTGATTCGCGGCACAAACTGATGGGTCCGACATGGATGCATTCGAACAAAAGGTATTGCGTCGACAATTGGCAGCGCGTAGAATACCACGACTTTTGCGCCCGGTTTTGAAACTGCAGGCCGCGGGCGGCTGTGCAGCGCTTCCTCTTCATGGACCACATTGCTGCATTGGAAAAGCTATCGCTGTCTAGCCAATGTGGCGCGGTGCATAAAATTGACTGGATCTCCTTGATGCATGGTCGCGCAATCGACGACACTGTCGTTACTAACCTATCATGAAATGGCGTCTAGCCGCGCGGGATCAAGAGTACAGGCATTTTGATCCTGCGGCGTGAATGGCTCACACCAATGCCGCACGATGGCATATCATCGTGCTTCCCAAATATGAAAGCTACAGGTTAACATGCCTCTTTTCCCATGGCCTCCTTTTCTTCGCGATTTGGTTTCGAGCTCGGAACTACAAGATGTCTTATGTGCAGACGACCGCTGTGGGACCCGTGCATCTCTTCGTCCCCTTGAACAAAGTCATAATGTCGTCTGGAACGATAGCGGGCATTGCGATTGGTGTCGTTCTCGGAGTTCTGGTGATATCACTGGTCACCGGACTTTGGTTTTGGCGTGGTCAGAGAGCAACAGCTCGAAACGGAGCACGATCGAGCGTCCAATTCATCGCGTCGGCAACTGGAAACGATACTCGCGAGGAGACCGGACAGCTTCATGGCTTCGCGGAGCCAAACTTGAGCTCTGGCAAAACTGCTTCGGTGAAGGATCCTCTGGTCTCGATCTCTTCAGCCACTGATTCTACGGAGACTGCCCGCACGAAGTCCACCTCGAAGCGTCGGAAAGTGTGGCCTCAAGATGCCAGCCGACCAAGGCAAAACAAGTCCAGTCTGGCACTGGACATTGGCACCGATGTTGTTCTGCTCCTTCTGTCGGCGTGCTTCTTCTGCTTCGCTGTTCTCGCAGTCTTTTATCACGAGAAAGCTGTCCGCGATCGCCAAGCTACTACGGATAGACTCATGAGTGCAGCGCGAATAGTACGTACCCTTCAAGCTGCTGGCTAGTGAAGCGCTTACACGTTTCAGGGACCCAGTGTCTTCCCAATCCTGTTTGCCGCGGTATTAGGACGCCTCATCAAGTCCTTGATGAATTGGCGTCTTGAGCACGGAGTGAAACTCGGGTTTCTGGACCTCCTCGCTGGTAGTACCAGTGCAGCGAACACCATTCTCACTCAGTTCCATCTTGGGCTCCCCAGTCTTGTTGGTCTCGCCTTGATCGTTGCATGGGCTTTCTCTCCTCTGGGAGGTCAGGCGACTCTGCGCGTTTTGAGTTTCCGAGAGGTAAACACGCTCAAGGCTGAAGAGATCCTGTACATGACAAATAATGCCACGTACAGCAGTTGGTTCATGGGAAGTCTCGGGAACCTTCAGACGCTTGCATTCGGACTCTTCAATGCGGCACTTCTAGGTCCTGCTCGCGTAAAGCAGTCACCAGTTGATACCTGGAACAACTTCAAGATCCCCATGATTGAGCACATCTCCACGGACCGTCGACAGCGTCTCAACAATACATGGCTCGATGTGCCAGATAGCGACAGCGTGGTGTACTCATCTCTCATCGGAATACCACTGTCGACTTTGCCCTCCGATACACGATCCAATCTACAGTTGGAGGCGTCATACCTGACCTTGAACTGTCCAGAGTTGAAAGCGATGTCGTGGGACGAGGTCAACTACAACGGCAGCTTCTTCGGTAACACAACCGGAGCAGCATACGAAGAAGTCACAGTCGGCATGTTCTCAAATTCAACAAAACCACTCAATGAACCCTGCTACCGCGATGACCCTCACAACACCACCATAAGCCCACGCTTCGCCGCATACTACTTCTGGTCCAACGTCGTCGACGACACGCAGAACATGTTCGGCGCCCTCTGCAGCATACAGACAACCTACGTCGAAGTCGACGTCATCTGCGACGGCTCAAACTGCAAAGCTGCACGCATCCGGGACTCCACGCTAGCCAACCCCGTCTCTTCGTGGACACTCTTCGATGGCCAACCCGGCTCCGACTGCACCTGGTGGAACTACTACATGAATCTCTTCCTCAAAAGCGTCCCCGTCCCGCGAAGCGCGACTCCCTCCCCGCTACAAGGCTACCTCGGCGACCCGAACGCACCCACCACAACGTCATCAACCAGTGCGCAAAAGTTCACAGATCTAGACAGAGCAGTATTTGCCGACCGCTTGGCACAGCTGCTGAACTCATTCATGCTCATCCTCGCCGGACCATACGCTGTTACCAACGGCATCGACGACGAGGGCGTCGAAGGGTCCAACGCTTCCGCAGCCGCGACGACGTTGCAAAAAATCGCGTTGACATATCGCAGCTTCAAGATTATCGTTTGTGACCCGGCTTGGTTGACTGTGCTGGCGCTGGCTTCGACTTTCTTGCTCGCCGCGGGGATTATGACTATCGTGTTGAGGACGAAGCTGAGGATCCCCGAGTTGGCGCTGAATTGGTCGACTGTCATTCGCGACAATCCGAACGTGCCGGGATCGGATACCGGGTGTCTGCTTGACGATTTGCAGCGGTCGAGGTTGTTAAAGGAGACATCATTGATGATTGGAGATGTCGCTTCGGATCGGGAGGTGGGACATTTGGCTATTGGATCGGTGGATGGTGACGATACGATGTCGAGGATCAGAGCGGACAGACTGTACTATTAGCAGCAGAGATCGATACGCTGTATTGAACAAGATCTCACGATCTCCCGGACTGGATAAGTTTGCTGAGCGCTAGGTTTAGATCTATCTCCAATCGTCTCCCTCGCATACAGCCGAAGTCGAAGGTATGTGTATTAGACCTTGGATTCGCTGCCGAAGGGGTTTAGATTGCCAAAAAAAAAACACCCCCATACGCGAAGGTGCTGTATTTTGGTGACCGGATAAGGGAGCATGACAGTTCCGAGATTTGGTGACCGGATAACGGAGCATGACAGTCCCGAGATTTGGAGTACAGGTCATCAATTAGGCCTTGTTTACCTCGCCACTGGTTGTGAACAAGTGGTGAATTCATGGTTCACAACCAGTTGAGGCCAACCAGTGGACACCGATGTTTACCGGCAGTAGGAACAAGTGGTCTATACCTCCTTCAGTTAGTTTAGTCTGCGTTCTTGGCGTGAATACACACCTCATTAGCTCGTTACTACCAGTCCCTCGTATTATTACTACTGTCGTTGTGTATATCTCTCTCTATTACTAACATACCGCTACTACTACTACTACTGCTACTATAGCCCTAAAGAAGCGCACTACCGCCGATAAGGACGACTACGTAGAGGAGAAGTTCGTATAGCTAAAGGCGCTAGCTAAGGAGATATTTAATACTCTAAAGGTCCTTAAGGATAACGGCAAGATAATATAGGCTAGTAGCTTCCGTAAGGGCGATATTAAGGATGTCGTACGCGAGCTAAATAAGTCGTAAGATAAGGTAGTCGTACGTTATCGATAGGCGGATAACAAGATAACCGACGTAAAGAAGATCTAGAAGGTATATACTTATTACCTATCGTATATTAGTAGTTAGAGCACTCTAGTAGATAGTATACTACGGTATAAGAAAGAGAAGGAAGATAAGTACTATACTAAGTATCCGGAGTATAAGAGATTCCGGTATCGCTTACCGCCCTTCGTAGAGTAGTATAAGTATATATATAGTAATAACCTAGCTACCGGTAACTAGGTATTCGAAGCGGACGAGCTCGGAGGTAATATACCGGCGCCTAAAGACGAATAGCCTCTATCGGATCGCGAGGATAGTAGTATAGCGGACGTAGATAGTAAGGTTAAAGAGACTATAAGTAGGTTAATTAAAGAGACTATAAGTAGGTTCGTAGCGAAGAAGAGGCCTAAGACGCTAATAATAGTTATAAAGAAAGTAAGAGAGAAGGTAAGGGAAGCTAAGGATAATAAGGTAAAGGAGCCTAAGCATATCTATATAAGGGCGACGCTAGTAGTAGTATCGTCGTCGGACGAGATTAATATAATAGAGTTACCTATATTAGAAGTATTAGTATAGTCCTTAAGGAGGGTAATAGAATTATATAGTATTATAAGAATAAGAGTAGCTTAGCCTCCTTAGTCGACGTTAACGCTAGTAATATAGAAGTTCTAGGAGCTTCTAGCGTTTAAGAAAATACTAATTAAGGACCGCTTTATACTTATCGAGAAGGTACTTCCGTAGGGTAAGAACGTAGAGGTAGTCGCCGGTATAGTCGGTAAGATATTCGAGTACTAGCTTAAGATAAAGATATAGTAGGAGAAGATTACGGCTATACCGTATACTATACCGAGTCCTTAGTTATCCGTATCGCGCTCTTAAATACTAATCTATTAAAACGCCGCTTAACGACTTCTATCTCTTATATCGAATAATTAGTACTATTTATAGCAGCCGCCGTAGCTATATAGTTAATATCCTCTGTAGCCGAATTATTAGGGTAATATATCGTAGTCGTAGTCGTAGGTATAGGGTAGTTATAGCGGTAGTAGTATTAGTAAAATAGATAAAAGAATTCGGATATAAAATAAGGTAGACGTTATAACGATTCGAGTATTATAGAGGGGTACGGCTTAGTACTAAATAGGGGTAGAGGAGGTACTAGGAGGGTATATTATAGCAAAAGATATATAAAAGTCCTAGTTTTAGTAGGGTATTGTTAGATTTTAAGCTGTTTTTTCGCCCGATTAGGAAGGAGGTAAAGGGTCTAGTCCTAGATAGTATAAGATTCTAAGCTATTATCCCGACTATTCCTCCTCTTAAAGTCTCTTAAAGTATAACTAATTACCTTTTATATACTACTTCCTCTATTAATTCTACCTTCTTCTACCTTTATTAATACTTAACCCTATAGTTAATAGTCGTCTTATACTACTCCTATATCGCTACCGCGATGTTATTATATAGCTTTACTATCGCCCTATCCTACTACGAATTACTACTACCCTCGGCCGTACCCTTACGAACCTCGAAGCCGATATCGATATCCTTAGTTCTACCCCTCCGAATCCGGCGACTAGCTATAGGTATATATAAAGTTATAGACGACGTAGTAGGCGACGACGAAGCGTAAGTTTATACGGATACTATAGCCCTTATTAGCGCCGTTAGCAAGGTACCTAAACCGGAGCTTGTAGATACTTATAAAGGATAAAAGATATCGTATTACCTCGTCGTTATAGCCTTAGATAGCAGCCGTCGTATATTAGGGCTA